>PVIC010034454.1:0-19577 GCA_004025085.1 Thryonomys swinderianus
ACCTGCTTTCCTTTTCTTTCCCGACTGGAGACTTCTCAGCTCTCCAGCCCCACCCGATCAATACATTTTTATCTCCCCATCTTTTTGCTCACATCTGATTTACCACCAACACTGAATAAAACACTTCAGGAATGACTGCGTGGTAGAAATTTCTGCCCTCCTGAACATAGAAGGTATTTGTAAACCCAAAGCCTTACCTTTCCTATCTTGTACCTGGTTTGGTTAACACAGTTTACTGCAAACCCAGAGATGGCTGCACCTTATTATGCAGCAATCCACTTACCAGAAATATGTTAGAGCAGATATTAAAAAGCAAGAGACAAATTCACAGTATGCACTCAGAAGCACACAGTAATGGAATTCTGTTGGCAGACGAGAGGCTTCTGGGAATATATATCAAATTAATTCTTCAGCTGTTCACATATCCCTGTGGCTATGGTAAGATGCAAATAGCTAATACTGGTATCTCTTTCCATACCAACCTAGAAACTCCAGTGTAATATAAAATTGCTGCTCTTAATTCCCCCAGCACCCAGCTGGCCGTTATCAGGCATTTAGTCCTGCTCCAGGAGGGATCTAACGCAGTGAGCTTTCATTCTCTCTCTGCTTCAGGCTTAAGGCCTGTGTTCCAAAAGCAGGTGCTTTCCCCTCTCTCTTTCTTGTGCTGTAATCAGTGTGAAGCAGGAAGAGTAATTTATGGTTATCAATAAAAGTGACCTGTGTAACCAAAATGTGTTTTATAGACCTTTCCACAAAATAGAACCATGTTAGGTATATGCAACGATATACCAGAGGAGGAAAAAACCCAGAATCTCAGGAACAATAGAAATACTAAAATATCCAGATACTTGTTATACACTGAACCAATCACTAACTACACAACAAACAAGAACATTGTTTCTGTTATATCCAAGTGAGGAATTCACTGAAAACCAAACAGTCCTCATCCAATTTACTAAATCAATTTACAACCAGACATTTGTGAGAGATAAACTTATGTGTCATATCCTGATACTTTTCATCACACTTTAGTACTACAACAAAGGAGGACCACACATGTACTTGAGAATGTAAGTTAACTGATTCAGTCATGACAGTCCTCAAACATAGTTATCTATTACACACTAAAAACCACATGGGCAAGGTGCTGAGATCTGAGGAAACAGAGGTGTACAGTACAAAGTTCTGCCATTCTAACCAAAATCATACCAAGAATAAGATGATGTTCCTACAACCCCTGAAACACAGGAATAGGTCAAAGAAAGATGATTTCCTTTCTGACAACAGGAAGCTAGTGGATAATAGGGAAAAGGCTGTAAGAGACAATAAGCCAGGTCTCTAGAGGTAAGGACTTATGAAGCCAGAAGATAAGAGACGGGAGACAGACTATGGAACACATCACTCCACAACATGACTGAGCCTAAACCAGGAACCTCCTTCGACTGCATTTGGTCAGACAAGCAGGAGGCCTGGGCTCAGAAGATCCTGGCTGTGGCTCTGATACAGGTTCCTAAGAAGGCCCAAAGCAAGGCCTTCAGCCCTCCAGGCTCCAAGATTTTAATTGCTAAAACAAGACAAAAGGACAATTCATGAAGTCCCTTTGGGCTTTATCCTCGTATTTCCCTACTGCTGGTATCTCTGATGAAACAGTTCCATGGCAAGAATGTACTAAGGACAATGACATATTCCTATGAAGGTCCTAATTTATACTTACAGAAGTTCCCCACAGTGAAACCAGTTTGGAGTTTTAAAAACTAAATGACTGCATATAGGTCAGCCGAGCCAAGGTTTTTAATATACCACATATCACTCTCCAGGACCTGTATAACACTTTCATTTTTCAAAGATCCATAAGCTGGATTCTCAAAAAAAAAAAAAAACAAAACAAATTCAACTAATCAAAAAAATCCCCACCACTAACAACCACCACCACCACCAAGAAAACCAAAAAACCCTCCTGATTTAATAGAACTGACCATGGAGTGACTACTGCTGAAGCGCTGGTCACTACACAATTACCTAGACTGCTTATAGATGAGCAAACTGCTCCAAGGGGAAATTTACCAAATGCTAAAAGATGCAGAACAAGAGGGTACCCATGTGGGCTGTCACCAAGGCAATGTTTAAAGGGAAATTTAATAGGACGTAAGAAAGGTAAGGAAATACATCAGTGATGTTCTTTGCTTGAAGAACCTGACTGGAGTCATAGAGCAAGTCCAAGCAGACAAGGGTAGAAATAATAAATGCAGTGAGAACAGATGCCACAGAGGAGGTGAACAAAGCTAAGAACTGGTTCTTAAAAAAGATTAAGACACCTCAGAGATACCTCACGATTAAAATTCCCAGTGACCATGCTAACTCAACCAGCTTTTTTTTTTGGGGGGGGGGGGGACAGGGTCTTGCTTTGTAGTTCAGGCTGGCCCTGAGCTCTCTATGGAGCCCAGGCAAGCCTGGAACTCAGCAATCCTCCTGTCTCTGCCTCCCGAGTGCTTCAACCAGCTTATTTTGATGAGCATTTATTTTTTCATTTTCTCTACAGTGATTTTACCAGAAAGTTACTCAAAGTTAGTAAGTGGTTGTATTTCCGATTTTTTAAAATGTGACCTAGACAAATATTTGAATGTCCACTTAAAATTTTTTGCCCAGCTACAATTGGTTTGACTACATACACTCTTTAGCCACATCCGAAACTCTTACATTTCTGCTGCTTTGATGGTGGATGCCAGTGTACTTAAAGGCAAACCTCAAGCGTCCTCCCCAGTGCAAGCCTGTGTGGTACTCGACTGGCCTTCTTTTCAGCTGTGTGCTGCTGTCAAGGGATACAGCCAGCTGAGTGTGAATGTCCATTAAAACATGTAACAACAACAACAAAAAAACATGTAACTAACTCAGCAGACTACGCCAGCACATGCTTGAAATCCCTACTGCTTTGAAGGCTGAAGCAGGAGGACCTCGAGTTCAAGGCCAGCCTAGTAAACTTATACCAAGAACTGTCTCAAGATGAAAAAATTTGAAAGGAAGGTCTGGGTAGTTCAATGGAAAGGTGCAGGTCTAATCCTCAATACTAGAAAAACAAAACAAACACCCCAACATACAATTCATGTTATCCAGTCACAAAGAGTATCAGTTACCAAATGTACTTCCACTTAAAAATTCATACATCTTAGTTAAGAAAAAAAAAACCTTGGAGAAGCTCCGAGTTGTCTACTTCTTCATCAAGATACTCTAAGCTGTACGTAGCTATCCTTGTATGATTACTTGCCAGGGTTTGAGCCTTCTCTTGACAACAGTGTGAGGTAAGAAACACCCAGTGAGGAGCAGTATGAAAACAGCCCCATCAAACTTCTCAGGACACAAGCACGGCAAAGGAGCGGACAACTACAAACACGAAACAAAGCCAGCACCTGGCCAAGTCCTCAGCAAAGAACAAAAAGCCTACATTTGATCTCAACCCACTCCTTCAAGCTCCGGATTTCAATATCCTTCCTCCCTTCAAAAACGCCTTGTGAGATACGTTCCCTAAAAGAATCCTACTGTGCCCTGAGTCCGGGCAGAGCCTTTCTCTGCCTAGAAAGCTTCTGTTCATTTGCTTGGAAACTCCTCTTCATGTTTCATTTTTTTCCAGTTTTATCCACTCTCTGGTGACTGAATTATACGTTATATAATCATATTATTGCACTTAGAGCACTGCAATAATATTGCAGCTCCTTTACTGTAAAGTAGCTTTCTTGACACGCAGGGTATATATAGCTTTACTCTTCACCACTGAACTATCATAGGGCTCAGCAAATAGCCTGGCCAAATAAGCAACTAGGGAGGGAATGAATACATGATGGCGGGAGGGCTTGAATTTAAACAAAGCAGTGGGAATCTTTAGAGCCACACTTCTTCTGGAGAGAGTTTCATGACAGGGGAAGAATGTTGGCTATTCTGAAATAACTGAGAAACCCTCTCTAGATTTTCCTACTTATAAAATATTAATATGAACTCAACTCTTTTAACCTCAACATTGTACTGAGCAACACTTCCACATACCCGTATTTATGACATGTCAAATGAGTGGATAAGACTCAAGCATGTTAGATCAATAAATGACTTAGATAATGAATTCTTTTCTCTCTCTGCCACTTGTGTATCACAATATTAAATAATATGACACAAGTTAATACATCTTGCCAGAAAGGTACTTGTGGACATGAATAATGCACAGTACCACTTTATAAATATTAATGTGTGCTCTAACGTAAAATCTGCTAGTCAAATAACCAGAAGCAAAACAACTACGAGGAGACAGGAACTATATTCATCCAAAGTGCAAACCACTACAGTCAAAAGAAACGCGATCAGGGCTTCAAACATGAACAATAACAAAATGAGCATGGTACTCGAAAAATGAGTGCTCGGAAAGCTATAAATTTTTCATCATATAGCTGAGCAGCTGCCGTGATTAATGAAGAACATTTCACCCTTGAGACAAGTCTTTTGATAACAGCAAGTGCTTGATTCCTAGGCGCCTTCTGTGGGCCAGAGACTGGACTAAGTGTTTTCTGTGAATTAACTTGTTTAACTGGGCGACCAGGCCTGATTGCTATAAGAAACACCGTAAGGCAGGCGATGTGGGGCAGTCAAGTTGCCAGGGCAAAGAAGGGCAGAAACACCACTTTCACCCTGGTAAAGTCCTTCCCCAGGGAGGATGGCCTCAGGGCTGCTGCTGCCCATCTCCTAGCCAAGGGGAAAGGCGGGCAGATCCTGCAGCTAATAGCGGGGCTGCAGCACACCCTGGGAACAGCAGAAGAACAGCAAACCCAACAAGGAACAGGAGCTCAACCCCTGTAGCCTGTAGGAAACAAGGGTTTCTTTGTCAAGGCAAACAATGCCTTCATCTAGAGCAAGACTCCTGAGGGGCAAATAATGATTTTTAAAAGGTGTAATGATCTGTAAGTAGCACTAAGGAATCTTTTCAGGATAATAACTTCGTGAAATCAGTTAGTAATCATTTCGTAAGGAATATTTTTACAAATCAACTTGAGCACCGCTGTGAACTTCTTAATAATTTATCCAAATTCTTCAAAATAAACCAAGTGGAAGAGGAAGTCGAAGCCTGACAGTCCAATAATTGTATTCCTAACAGGTTCTTAGTAACACTCTATAGAGAAATTTCTTCTCTAAATATCTTGCCTAAAAACCTAAAGCTTTAGGGAGAGACAGTATAGCTCAATAGCAGAGCACTGCCTATATGCATAGGGCCTGGATTAAATTCCCAGCACTGACAGCATCAGCCCCCCCACACACACCCTTTTTATTTCATTCACGGCTACATATATTCCAAGAGTCTCCTGCTAAACAAAGCACAATTTGCCAATCACATGAATGAAGTTGTGTGTGTTGTGTGTGTGTGTGTGTGTGCACAGTGTACACATTCCTATTGTGATCCTGTCTCATCATAAGTGGAAGTTTGATGTACATGTCCTGATCTTTAAACACCACTGAGGTCTTCTTGGCTCCTGTTTATGAGGGGAGCGGTGCTATAAATTCAAAATGAGAACTAGAGAGACTATGGCCTATCCGGAAACCTCAGCAACACAGTCTGTCTGATACACTGACTTTAAAGCATCAAACCCCTGAAATCCACATGGAAACTCCTCAGAAAGCAGCACATGTAGATAAGGAGATAATGAAAAGCAAGACCTTTGCTTTAGGGTACATCACGAAATGCACGTTAAATCTTGGGAGGTCTATGATTTACATGATATTGATTAAATTCCTAAAATATACCCAGTAGATTATACAAATAAACATAACAATACACAGAGATTTTTTTTTTTTTTAGGTCTCAAGAACAAAAGCTTAGCTTCTGTCAGAAGCTCGCTAAACCTCTAACCCTAACAGACCCCTTGATCCAAGCTGGCAGTTCTCATTCCGGAGCAGCAACGGGCCTAGGTCCGACCCTCCCACTGAGGAGCGAGGGCTGTGCCCATCCTGCCAGCTACTCCCCACTCTGCACACCTCGCCCAACCCTCCTGGGCCAGGGCAGCCCCAGGGCCCCAGCGCATCTGCCCCTCCACTCACAAGGCCTTGCCCCCAAGAGCACGCGTGCTGCACCTCCTCCCTCTTTCCTGTGAGACTCCCTATCCGTTGTATTTAAAACTGCACCCAGACACCACCGCCGAAGTTCCTGGCTGTGTCTCTGCTCTATTTTAGGCCCTAATACTGACCTCCTTTGGCACGTCACATGCTTTCTTTACTAAACAGGTTCATTTTTCTCCACCAGAAAGTCTCAGCTTGACAGACATTTTTTTTGTAACTGATTTGTACCTGGATCTTTTGCACTGAGAACCTAGAGCACACAGTAGGTCCTCAAGAAATACTTACTGGATCAATCAATTCCTTGAATACTGGGTGCATTTTTACTTCAAGAAGCCTCTCTCTGTTTTGTTGCTTGAGGTGCACCGAGAATTCTGGCTGAAGCTATCCTATCCTGTATAAAATGTCTTTCCAAAGAAATCGAACCTTCTCCCACCCATTTCTCTCCCCTCCCAGTATATCCGCTCACAGCCCCTCATGTACTCCAAGGCACTTGGCTGTTTCTCTGTAGCTGGATCCTGAGCTTCTTGCAGCCAGTGGTGCCTCCCTCGCTCCTATCCCCACTGCAGGCTGAGCTGGATGATGGCCTGCAGTGGCTTGACCCACACTGAGTGCAGTAAGCAGATGGTAAACTTGGCACATGACTAGGAAGGGCATTCTCTGTGAACACAATGTGGGAAGAAAGTGTGTGGAAGCAGATTTACAATCTTTCTGTAGATATTTAAGGGTCAGAGTTGTTTTTTCCTCACTATTTATACGTTCATATTTAACATTTTTTCACAGTGTTTGACACACCAAAAAATAAACTTTATTGTAATTCAGGTCATCCAGGGAACAGGACGAAGATGACTTTAGGTATCTTAAAGCACAAAGCTATCAATGGAAGAAATATATTTCTGTATTTCAAATTAGAGCACGTGCAGGCAGAAACAAAGAATAACTAATTTGCTTCAAAAAGGAAATGTAAATAAAATGTGTGAATCGCTTAGCCCTTTCTACACATGGTAACGCAATATGTATTCCCATATGTGATTAGGTAGGTGTATTTTTTTCAAGACTGTGACTCTGTGATATTATTCTACTTAAAATGGATCTTAGTGCAAAACAAATCATGCAAAAATTGCTCAAATAATGAAACTTAAAACTTATGGATGTACATCTACCTTAATTCCTCTGTGGAAACTTAAAAATTACTAAGTATTTTAATAGATCCAGATGTATCTCAAGTATTAATAGTTGTTAGGATATAAAAAACACCAAACTCAGAAACTTTCCCCCAAAGTGCTATAATCAAATCTCTATCTCCTTTAGCTAACCATAAGGACCACTGATTTCCAAAGGGTTAAGAAATACAGCAATGCACAGCTTTATATACAAACACTAATGTATTCCTTAATTTGATTGTTCTAAACTTCTAAAATTGCGGGAGACTGCTATACTCTCTAGGCAGAGCAGCAGTCCACACCCTGAAAAGGGAGACACGGCCTGCCCGCCATGGCCCTGCCTGTTACAGCCATTGGGCTCTGCCGCTGGCTTTTCGGTCAGGCTGGTGGAAGTAGAGACCCCACATTCCTGATTTGTTGACCCAGTGAAGGAACTAAATTACCAAGACGTTTCCTGCTAGCGTCAGGGCCATTGCTCCTAGGTCTTTAGGCAAGTTTAACATCCTTGCTTCAGACCCGTGCGGCACCACCATGGAGCCCTCATTGTGACTTCAGACAAGTCTGGGCTCCAAGGTTTAATTTCTTCAGCACACAGTCCAGATACAAAGGAAACCCAACCCCTTTAGGTGCTGCAGGGGCTAGGATGTGTTTTCTCCTAAACGGGTGTTTCAGGAAGACTGCCCATAGTGAGCTTTCCCATATTTAAGGTCTAACAGAAAGTTGTCTCGCCATCCTGGCAGACTGGGCATGCAGTTGCTCACAGGATGATCCCCTTGTGCCTCACAGAAAAAGCATGCATGAGGCAGGTCCAACCCTGCATCCGGGTCCTGCCCTCTGCATCCGGGTTCCGCAAGAGGCTTCAACTGGGAGAAGTGGAAAGCCCTGGAGAGGCCCAGGGAGACACAGGAGTCTCAGCACACTGAAAAGCTGTCGAAGGCTCCAGTGTGGCCCACGGGGTCCGTCAGTGACAGAACAGAGAGACTGGGAAGTAACAGGGAGCCTCACCTGTGAATGTGGATCCGTCCCCTCCAGCTTTGGGACGCTGCTTGCCAAGACCGAGCACGTTACAGACACCGGGGTCTGTTCTTTCTCGCTTCTAACGTACTGTTTCTGAAGTGACCAATGGGTAATAAAGCACACAGCTGCCGGCCATTCCTTCTCTTCCCCCATCTCCTCCCACTTAGCCCTCTCGTCTGGGCCTCTCTTCTTGCCCTCAGTCCCTTCCTCCTTACCCCACATGCTCCGGCAGCTCACCTGCCCAAGCCCAGCTCCACCCCCGCTGCCTCAGCCTGGGCCTGGGCCCTACCTGCCGGACCAGCACCTACTGTGCTCCCGGCCCCTGGACTACCTGGAGGTCACACAGCCCCCGCTTGGCCTTTCCTTTCCCTCCATGCGACATCAAGGCCACTGAGCAGGCCTTGCCCCCCTCAAGCCTTTCCTGGTTCTCTGGCCAGGTCCATCCAGGACATCGCGGCCAGGGGTCAGAGTACCACATTCCAGCGGCTTCGCTTTAGCTCTGAGGGTTCCAGGTCCTCTGCGGGGGGTGAAGGGGAAGTTCAGCAGCCACTCAAGCGGCCCAGGTGCGCTGCACCCTGGGCCAAAGCTACAGGCAGGGAGGGCAACGGGGCCCCAAGAGCACCCTCCAGCGCGGGCAACAAGAGGCCCTTCCTTTGATCTCACTGGGTGAAGAAGGGACACAAACTACAGGTACGGTACAAATTTTAAAAGCGATTATGAACTTTTGATAGGATCAACCCAGTTCCTTAGTGGGAAAGCTGGCCTGGAATTGCTTTGCTAAGAAACTTCCAACTCCACCATTCTGATCTTGGTGCAGTAACAGCCCTCTGACTTTATTTTCAAAGTCTAGGATGTTTCTGACTAACAAATAGAATGCTCCTTCTCATGCAAAGGCATCCAACTTCTTTAATCTCCTAAAGCAAAACTCTCCCCTTACAATACTGGATTTCTTCGCCTCCCATACTTGAGCGTCTGTGGGACTCTCCTGCTAGTTTTCTTTTTATCTCTGTTTGGATTTAACGCTAAATTGGGGCTCAAACTCACAGGCCCTGGCCCCTTGAGGACCAGCTCACCCTGCTTGTGGGCTCCAGGCCACGCACACTCCGAGGGCACCCTCTGGGGTTAGGGCTGTAGGGTGAGAACTCAGCATGCTGAGCCCACACAGGCTAAGGGGAGCAGCCAGGAGCCAAACAACATCACTGCCCCTCCCAGGGCTCCGCTCCACTGGAACCCGAAGAGGGGAGGCCGGGACAAAGAGTGTGAGGCCAAGCTCTAGAACCAACAACGAGTAAGCAAAGCAGACTTCAGTGTGGTCCTCATCTGCCAAGTTCCGGGGCGGGGGGGGGGGGACCCTAGTGCAGAGCAGGGGGCGGGACCAGTGGAAACAGACTCGGGAGGGAAGAAAGACAAACGGCGCTGGAAAGACTGGGCAATAAACAGATGAAGAAGAGCCCACGTAGGGCTGCCGCTCATGTGTGGTCCAAACCCTAAAAAACACCTGCTCCCCACGATAAGGTGGTCCCTGGAGAAAAACACCCCTGAGTGGTAGAAATCCATACACTCTCCCTCAGCTGAAAGCCTACCCTTCCCTCTTTTTAAAAACCAATCCTAACTCTTCGCAAATCTCTATGAGTAAAGTTTGAGAGCAAAGGCTAAGCTTCTGGATTAGATAACTAACATAGCCTTACAAAATGACATCCTGATACAGGCTGACCTCACTGTAGCATTTGCCTTTATAAATGAAAGAAACCTTGACCAACTACCATCTCCGTCTTGCCAAGCAAAGAATCAACATAGAACACTCTAGTCAGAGAAAATATTTTCTGTGGTGAGTGATCAGGAATTAATGAGATTCCCTCTCACCCCACCCCCACCTTTTTTTGTTTGTTTGTTTTTTGCTTTTTGTTTTTTGAAATAGGGTCTTGCTTTGTAGTTCAGGCCGGCCCTGAGCTCACTATGTGGCCCAAGCAAACCTTGAACTCAGCAATCCTCCTGCCTCTACCTCCCGAGTGCTGGGATTACAGGCGTGAGCCACCACGCGCGGCAACACTGCACCCTTTGTAAGAAATGGTTCCGTGTTCTTGCTGGAAAAAACTGCACCTCAGAGCTATTCCTGCTGTAATGTAGGCAGATTGTGCTCGTCAGGGCTGAAAGGAAGCACTTGACTTTCACACACAGGCAGAGTGTGGAGCTACGGCAGAAGCAATTAGATGGCCCATAAAGTTCACCCCATGACAGTTTTTCCTTTATGGAGATCAGATTTAAATGGACCACTCCAACGTGGGCGAGACCGATGTGAAAATGAGGGAGAGGAATTGCAGGCACTTCTATTCTTTTTATAAAATGATGAATCCTTCCAGCCACCTGGGAAATGATCTTGCTACATGAGACTCACA
This sequence comes from Thryonomys swinderianus, assembly GCA_004025085.1. NCBI lineage: Eukaryota > Metazoa > Chordata > Mammalia > Rodentia > Thryonomyidae > Thryonomys > Thryonomys swinderianus. The sequence continues at coordinate 10,661 of PVIC010034454.1, forward strand.
CTGTACATGTTTGCACTGAAATAAATTTATTTCCTTTAGGTGGAAACCAAGGGGTGATATAATGGCTTTTTAAAATCCTAGAATATACTAAGACCTCAAAAAAGAAAGAAAAGTTATTAGAAGGACAGTGGATTACAGAAATATCATTTCAAAACCTGGGGCACACTATGTGTGGTGGTATATGGCTATAATCCCGGCCCTAGGGAGGATGAGGCAGGAGGATTGCCACCAGTTTAAGGCCAGCATGGCCTACCCTACATAGTGAGTTCAAGCCTTGCCTGAACTATGCAGTGAGACTACCTCAAATAATAATAGTAATAATAATAAATTAAAATAAAACCAAAACAGGGCAAACTTTTGATTATTGCTCTGTATTTGACTGTAGCTCTGTATTCTACATAAAAAAGGATTCTTACTACTATTACAATTCTGTTACATAAATCATTTTGAATAAACACTTTTAGAGTAAGAAGATGCACTTATAAAAAAAACTATACAAGGCTTCAGATTTATATTTTCTTCATCTTTTCTGTATGTAATCACTTCTTTAAAAATTATCTTTTCCAAACTAAAATCGCCCAGTCCTAGGTCAAAAACTTATCCTTGGAATCACATTTCCTACCAAGGAAATAAGGACGATGCCCTTCATAGTCTCACCCCATGAGATACCAGCAAAAATTCTTAAACTTTCTCTACTAAAAAAATTATGACTCGCTGCCTTCTGTTGGGGCTGTGACTGTCATCCTGAGACAGGCCCAGTCACCTCGAGGATGCGCGGGGACCCTCTCCTACCTGAGCAGTGTGGGGACAGCCCCCTCCTCAAGATGGGCAGGAACTCTGAAAGCCACACTCAAGTTCAACACGCCAAGAGCAAGGGGGGCACATACCAAGCGGTACATGCCTAGGAGGAAAATCACAAACAAACTTCCTCCTGGGAACCTTGTACAAGCCACCAGAAGGAAAAGGTACCCCCCATTACTCATTAATTCAAAACATGTTTACAAACAACTGTTGCTTACACAGCTCCACTCTAAAAAGAGGCTACCAAGGCAAGAACAGCCACCTACCTCTCTCCCACCTCGAAGGCAAACAGGATTTAGGAGGCAGATCGAACCCACGAAGGGCGGAGCCTTTCTAATACGGCCAGCTGCGTACTCCAGAAGCCTGAAGTATCCCTATAACAACATTTACTGGAATAAATCATCTGACTACACTGCTTCACTTTTCAAAATTATTGTAGGATCCAGAAAACGTGAATGAAACTTCCAACAGACCAGGTAAGTTAGGACCAATGAACAAATCAGAGGCACACTTACTAACAGAAATTTGGAACTCCCAAACAAGACACGTCTTCATACCTCCGAGGCCTCACTGCAACCATTTGGTTCACAGAAAGAAAGGAGGAAATCACTTCCCCAGCTTCTGAATATTACACTTAGCAGGATGTTTGACAAGCATCTACTACACATAACCACAGGGTCCATGCTGAGGTGCAGGGACATGAAGGCAGGTGACATACACTTTCCGCTCCTCACACACGCGCCTCTACTCCCAAGCTCTGGGCGAATGAGTCAATGCTATCGTTCCTCGTAACCACCTAAACGAGAAGATGCTGTTATTCGCCTTTCATGGACAGAAGTGTGAACAGAGGTGCTGTAGCCTCACCGGGCGATGCACCCTACACCAGGCACATTAATCCAGGAGGGGGTGAACCCACTTCAGAGCCCGACTCTGCTTCTCCTTAACAAAATATGGTTGCTCCCTAAGGAATATGAGGAAGTCATTCCTCCAGCCTGACTTTCTTGAAACAGGCAAATGGGGACAACGTGTACTGGTTGTGCGGATGGATAAAAAGCCCTAGGATTTGGGTCGTTCGTTCGCTGGGGCTGGGGGGCAAGAAACTGGAGACCAGTGGCATCGCTGTAGTCCGCCCGCAGCCACACGTGAGGAAAGTTGTGGTCACCGGCTGGATGGTGTGTCCGAGAGTCTCTAACAGCAGACGGAGCCTGTGTGCAGAGGCCCAGGGTAGACCGAGGACAGCTGCAGAGCAAGGGGCAGGAATTCAGAGCCTTGGCACGCGGGTCAGTGGCCAGCCCACGGAGGGAGGGACAGAGCTGGGGCTCGGGAACCCAGAGACACAGGGAGACACACACTCCCAAATGCCCCAGCCCCGCCCCGCGCGGGCCCCATGCACGCAGGATTTATGTGACTGTCTTTTTCCCAAGAAGCCTGGGGTTCATTATTGCAAAGAAAAATCAACATCTCACAGCAGGATAGGAAGCTGACGGAGCATTTGCACACAAATACAGAAAGACAGGGAAGGAGACGGGTGCCCGGGAAAGGACTAGGTAGAAAACCACCAAAGGAAACCCAGAAGCTCAGCGCTGCACCTTGGAAACACCAACTCCGAGAAGTTAAATCCAGCCAGTGTTCAGCCCTGGCCAGAACCTCCAGGTTCCCTCCGGCTACACTTGAGCCTTCCCCAACAGTCTCATATCCCAACAGCCAGAAATAAACCCACAGCTCTCAAACTGAACTCCTCCTCCCCTCAGCTGAGCTGGCCAAATGCCAAGAGTCTGCAAGCGAGGAAACGCAGCCCAGCGACACTATACACAACATCCACCTACTGTTCAAACATCTGCCTCTGCGTGCTCCGAGGTTTTGTTACCTACCCTGGAACAGGAAGATAACCGACCCACTCCATTACAGGGGGACTTGAATATTCATAGGCACATTATTAGGAAGTTTTTGAAAGAAAACACCTGTAGCTTAGGATGACAATATAGAGCAGCTGATTAAAAGATTATCAGTATAATAGTGGAGATGATCTATTGATCCCTGCCTTTAAAAAATGTTACTAATTCGTTGTAACAGCATGCCCCAAAGCCTAGGAAAATCCCAAGCCCCTGTCTCTCTTCAAACCTGTTCTGGAATCCCAGTCAGCTTTCTCCTATCTCTCTAGTCATTAAGAGACAGAGATCTCAGCCAACATATTTAGCTGTTGGGTATCATATCTTTATTTTAGAAAATAAATAGTCATTAAGCTTTGTGCTTTCAAAGAAATTTTACATACTTCAGTTAATATTTCTATTTCATGATGTAACTAAAATTCCAGAATAAACTGTTAAATCTGGGATTATTTAATCTTCAAATTACTTCTCAGTAAGCAATGTATTCCTTTAAGTGTTGGACAAAATATTACGTGCTGAGTTCTAGCTGTTTGTAGGCATTCCTCAGTGGAAGTGTAAAGAAATTGGAACAGGTAGGTACTTTCTCCAAACAACGAGCCGCCAGGTAAACATTCAGTGTTTTAGGAACCAACTATGCTAACTGGTAGAAACACGAATTTTATTTTCAAAGATTTATGATTCAGAAGGAATATACTAAAGAAGTAACCAAAGTTGTGGTCTTCCTTTTGATTATCCAAAATCCTCTGTGTGCACTTAAAATATATCTGAGCCTAGTGATTTGATTTTGCATACTGTTTGTGCAAAGAATTCTGAGGAACAGTTTGTATTTTCCAATAAAGACTGAAGAAATTGGTATTACAACAGATGCCACATGCTTTTTGAATATGAAACCAGAATCTATGTTGTAAAAAAAAAAAAAACCCTATTATATACAGCAATAAAAATGCAAGACAAAAGTCTTATTTTCCCAATAGGATTTCAACAAATTTAATCCTGACAATGATCTAAGCTTTTCTGTATTTTACATCTTCCCTTCCTGATAACTTCTAGGCTTCTGGTTTTAATTTATAAAAGAGAGGAAGGGAAAGCTGTTTTAAATCCTCAGACAAAATCCTTGTTAACTAGAACATAAGGTATATTCAAAATACTAAGGCTATAAATTCATCTTTAAGTTAGTGTCAAGTCTCAGTTGACTTAGTAAATTATATTCATTTTTCATACTAATACACATTTTTGATTCTATAAAATGCTACAAAAAGAAAAACCAATGGAATTAAAATGTCTCTACCCAACGTGCTAGCTAACAAAACTTACACATCATTAGTTCACAACACAGTCCAGTGCTAAGGGAGCAAGTATGCAGCACTAACAGTCCAGAGCTGCGGTCTTGCCCTGAGCCACGAAATGCAGGGCCCGGCACACAAGAAACGAAGGCTGATCCTCACGTAGGGGAGATGACACAGCGGCTGGCACCTGCCTTGAAGGCTGAGGCACTCAGGAAAATAAAATTCCATTAAGACTACACAAAATTTTCTATTAAATTTACCTGGAACTATTTTTTCCCCTTCTTGCTTTTTATGTAGCCCAGAAAGGAAAGAGGAAAAGGAAATTAAGTGGAAAGATGCATGTTGATGATTCACATTAAGTTGTAAAATTCAGATCATGCAGCAATATACGAAAATGAGTTTGATATAACACTCACTAGAAAGAGGCAAGATACATGGTTAAAGAACATATATATAGAAGATCAGACAGGAATACATACAGACACGGGTCACTGTGTTGAACAAGAGCATCTTACAGAATTTTCAACCCTATCTCCCAAACTGTCTGGTAAAGTTATGTTGTGCTGTTAATCGTTTTCTTAAAATCTCACCTATGGATCCAATATTTGGTTCCAGCACATGCAGCTGGTAAAAGGAAATAAGTTATTTAAAATACAAACCACAAAGATGGAATTTAGTTAACACCTTTTGAGTGACCGTTAAAGTTGCCTGGGTCTCTTTGTACAAGCGAGGCCTCTCCTTCCAGCAGCTAAGCTCCCAGAATCTCTGAGAATGAAGAGCTGGATGAATTTCTGAATCGATCGATCCCTTCGGACAGTCTCTCTGCTGCCACATGACCTGGGCAGGGACGGCACAGCCAAGGCTGGACAGGGCCTCAATCGTGGCAGAAGGGAGGCGTAGGAACAAGGTGTTTGAGGATTTATACACGCTGCTTAGGAGACGTCCTGCATGTAGTCACCTCTGTGTAGTAATTAATGATGGTCACAGATTTAACTCTTTTCCTACTGGAATTAACAGACTCTAATAGCTCCAACTAGGGAGGGGGAAAAACCCACTACCGTCACAGGAGCACTGACAGGCTGTCAGGACGAGCACACTTCTGTGCAGGAATCTCTTACACGTGTGCGTGTCGCCTACACAGGTGCACGTGTGAGAATCATCTGCAACACAGGCACAGTTGTCCCCTGTCACGACACGCTTTCCCACTGTAATGAAGAGCGGTGGAGGAGTCTGTCTCCACACACGCAGACTCGGGGACGCCGGGGCACTGGCTCCTCCGCAGGCCTCCACCTCCATCGCTAGGTCACCGATGACTTCACACCTCCCTCCGCAACAGGCCCGACCGCTTGCGTCTCCACCCCCAGCGCGTCCCTGCCTCCACCCAGCGCCGCCTCTGTGTGCAGCCGTAGGCCGGGGAGGCCAGTCAAAGGCTGGTTCAAGCAACTGACTTTCCCCCCGAAGAGTTGTAAGAAGTTCTTTTTCGGGACTCAGGGCTTCCTGCGTGGCTGAAAATGTGCCTTGTCGAGCTTCACGCCCACTCCTCTGCGGCTCTCCTTCCAGGAAGCCTATTTTTCAGTTACGAGGACTGTTTACCTTGGCTTACGGTAGGACGGGCACTCCCTCCTTCCAGGGTGCTTCCCAGCCGCCGCCTCCATTCATCTCTTCTGCTGCAGTCCTGGGGTAGGTGTGTGAGCGGCGTGGGGTCCTCCACACCTTCCCGCTGGCTGGGACCACGGGTGGGACATGTCTGGCTGTCCCGTCGGGTGGTCCCTACTACTGGTAGTATGAATGGATCTATCTAATCACTCTTACTGGTCTTTCTACTAATAAAATTAATTAAAAAGCCAGCTAATGGGACATGGTAGTTTAAAATATTATTTTTAGAGTTACAGGAAATTCATTAGTGGGCCTTCAAAAAGTGGTAATACTGCTCCAAAACCTTCACTTGTCACTGCCAACTCACTGTGATATAAACAGGAAATAGTGGAACCTAATAGCTCAAATTATGAAAAAAAACAAACAGAAAATGAGCTCTCAGGGCACATTTACCCAAATGACAAAATGGCCTAGGTGTGGGAGTGCATGCCCAGAATAATTCTGCCTCTGTGACTCCATATCCTTGATCTTGGTCAACTTTTCTTCTTTAAAGGCAGCTGAAAACCTCAGCGTTGCATATCATTCCCAAAGGAACTGTGACTGTATCCTTGAGTCCAATGTCCTATTGTCTTAATTTGTAAATCACTTTAAGACCTTTAAAAAAAAAACAAAAACAAATAAGAGTTCCTGACTAGTAAAGAAAACGTTAACTCCATGCTGCTAAATACAAAAAGTTGTATTTAGCACTGCCACTCATAATCAAAAAAATTTCAGTGCCTGAAGTTACAGGGTTTGGAATAAATCCAAATAAGATTTTGCTCCCCTAAATTCCTCACATTGTATTTTTTTGTCTGGAACTCCTGCTCATGCCACTGTGAGGCATTTTTGTTATTCACAGTCACACACGTCCACTCTCCGCTCGTCAGGTGGCCTAGGTCTTCCTGCAGCGAGGAAGCGGCGCTCTCAGATCCCTCCCGGTCCCTGGGTCACCTGGCGCTGCTCAAGGGGGTTACGTCATTCAAGGCCCTTAACAGACCGAACATCGGATAGATGATTGTGATGCCGAACTCCCTCTTGATTAGTCAGCATAAAACACCATCCTGGGCTTGCGGCAAAACAATCTGGAAGCCTGTTTTACTATACATAATCAAGTATTCATATGGTGATCTCAAGTGTGTTTATAAAATAATTCATAATCATTTATCCCTTATTGTTTACAAGCAGCTGACCCCACAGCTGTTCAGCGCTTCAGATCCCTAGCAATAAGCAGATTACCAGCAACCACCCACAGGGAAAATTTTTACAAGCAGATGAGGGATTCTAAATGAAAGATGACACCTTTGTGACAAACTGGCAAGAAAAGCCCTCACAAGTAAAAATTACCTTTAAATATTTGCCAAAATAAATACAGTTGAAGCTAACCGATCATGGAAAACGTACCCCAAAAATGTTAAGGCTGATTTGGGTGGACACAGTGAACCAGTTTGCGCTCCTTTCTGCAATGACAGGATTTCTCCCTGGGACTCTCCGATTAGGTAGAACCATTCTTTAGATTTCTGCAATGCAAACTGAATGGTTCAGATGGAAAATTTTTGTATAATATCTTGGATGACCTTGAGTCTAGATTTAGTCAACAAATGCTTGCTGGCTTCTTCCTGTGTGCCAAGCACCAGAATAATGCACAATCCTGGCACTCAAGTGATCACAACACGCAGCAGGGAGAGAAGCACGAACTCTAACACAGTGTAAACAAGTGCCGTAAGGAGGGGAGGAGAAAGTGCTATTCATGAGTGGAGGGTGGAGAGGTTGATGGCATTACCTCTTCCGGGGCAGGGCAGGAACGCTTCACAAAAGACGCTGCACGGAGAGTAGGGCTTGAAGGATGAAAGCAAGTTGAAAAGGAAGTGAGGACAAGGTGGGAGAAAAAGTGAGGCCACACCCATTGTCCAAGTGTCGGCCTCGTCTCCAACTTTTAGGTGTGCCAGACCTGAGGTGGTGTGTCTGGACCACGCCTCCTGATCCTGAGTTCGCCAGGGCTCTTTGCTCAAAATGAACTTGAAATAAAGTTGGGAAATCTAAGACTTTAGGAGTGAGACAGTTTTTTTAATTTAGGAATTTAATTTTCCCTCACCTGTGAGCTTTTAGTAATAACATGCAAATGACTATGGCCCGATGGGAAGTGAAATGCTTATGTGAAGATTAGAAATATTTAGAATAATTATGCACTTGAAACATGTCCCTTCTAAAGAAAAAAAAAATTTGCCTTCCTTCTTTACTAATAATCATTCCTTCTCTTTTTAGTTCCTAATACCTTTGCTTTTCCATCCGCTCAAGAAATATCACCCAAGTATTTCTGACTCAAGGGCAAATGCTTAAACATTCACACACAATTTACAAAATAGAATACGTGGACTATTTTGAGTGCCAAAGCCAGCTGCAATTATGTATTTCTTTTGGACATGCTTTACGTTATTAAAGCACTGTAAATACTTTATCTCCCTCAAGTTTTCCAGGCCTCTGTTGGCAGAGAGGCTTTTCTTTTTCCTTTCTCTTTCCAAATCATCCTGTTTCCTGAATAGATGGTCAAAAAGCTCTGTTGCTGGGGGCTCACCTTCTGCCAGCAGTCTCTGAAAATAATCTGGTCTCCTTCTAAGCAAAGCCATCCTTAATTTCTTTTACCTTTCTTATTTCCCTACAGACACCTCCCAGTTCTCATTCTAAATTTTGCTTTTTATTTCTGCTGTCACATGTAAAACTCATACACAAGGTCAGAAACTATGTTTAATGACAGCCTGCTGTAAATCATTTTACATGGCCAAAAGATAATAACACTTCTGTCCCGATCACCAAGAAATGAAGTATGCCAACCATAGTCCTGTGCTTCATTATGGAGATATTCCAATTAACAAGGCACCACATTTTAATGACAACTATTCTTTTTCAAATGTAATAAGTAAAACACTGTACAATCCTTATTAAGAAGTCATTTTCAGTTTGCTGATCTATGTTCAGGGCACCAGTAGTAGTAACAACGCAGAGTATTCTTGCGTTACACCCTCCACACTGAAAACTGCAGCCAATCAACTGCAATCCAAAGAAGAAATTATGGTAGCTTCTTGTCTTTCAAAGACATTCCTGTCACTGGACCACTTGGGGCCCAATTGCTAATGCTATTAAATATATTACTGTCCTGGGCCAGAGGGTTAGCTCAGTGGTTCCGGCACCTGCCTCGAAAGCGCAAGGTCCTGAGTTCGATCCCAGTAACCACATACAATGCTGGGCGTGGTGACTCACGCCCACCAGCAATCAATACCACATACCACAGTGCCGGGCGTGGTGGCTCAC
>PVIC010034455.1:0-19658 GCA_004025085.1 Thryonomys swinderianus
ATTAATTAATGGAATTCAGTGCAAAGGCCCTGAATTCAGTCCTCCATTTCACTCATGCATGCACACATGCAGAAAAATTGAACTATAGAATTGGGAAGCTGAGACAGGAGGATCATAAGTTCAAGGCCAGCCTTGGATGACATAGCAAGTTTGAGGCCAGCCTGAACCACATAGCAAAATTCTGTCTTAATAACCAATAGAATAAATTAAAATTGAACTATAGTTCAACTGAGAATAAATGAAGAACAAGGAAAGCGAAAAGAAATCAAGTCTATTTTCTTCTGTTTTACAATGTCAAAAGAAATTTGAAAGTCAAGAAAAATAAATTATCTAGGGCTGGGAATTTGGCTCAATGGCACTGAGCTTGACTGGCAAACACAAGATCCTAAATTCGATTCTCTGTACAAAAAAAAAAATCTTATAATGCTGGGCGTGGTGGCTCACGCCTGTAATCCCAGCACTCGGGAGGCAGAGACAGGAGGATTGCTGAGTTCGCGGCGGCTTGCCTGGGCACCATAGTGAGCTCAGGGCCAGCCTGAACTACAAAGCAAGACCCTGTCTCCAAAAAAGCAAAAAAAAAAAAAATAATAATAATAATAATCTGCTTTGCTCAAAATACGGAAAAAAAAAGATTAGGGACAAGAAACAGTAAAAATTGAAGTAAAAGGATTGAGGTATCAGTACTATGTGTGAGCACATACACTAATAAAGTGAAAAAAAATGAATGGTTGCCTTTGAGAAGGGGGAATCACAGGTGAAAAAATCAGAATAGAGGACAACTTTTTTCTTTTTCTTTTTTCATGAGACAGACTGCCCTTGAGCTCACTATATATCCCAGGCTGGCTTCAGACTGGTTGTGATCTTCCTGCCTCAGCCTTCGGAGTGCTGCAATTCTAGGTAGGCACCACCACATCCAGCTGAGGACACCTTTTTGTCCTTGTTATATGATTAGTTGATTTTCACAAACCTATGTATATGTTTTATTGTAATTAAAAATATGTTTTGGCGCTGGAAGTAGCTCCATGGTTGAGTGCTTGCCTGTCGTGTACAAGGTCCTGGATTCAATCCCAGCCCTGAAAAAAAGAAAAAGATTAGATGAAAAACATTTTAGTTCTTTCTGCCGCCTTTCCATGCTGCTGTCATAACTGTGCACTTCAATGCCCGGCTGTTGTTCTCAAAAGCTTGCAAGTGCTGCAAGAGCCAGGAGTGATGGTTCACATTGCAATCAGCACTGGGCTTGGGAGGCTAAAGTAGAATGATCATGTGTTCAAACCTGGACTCAGGGCCGGAGATTAAGTTCAGTGGTTCCGCCGCCTGCCTCACAAGCGCAAGGTCCTGAGTTCGATCCCGGTAACCACATGCAATGCTGGGCGTGGAGACTCACGCCCACCAGCAATCAATACCACATACCACAGTGCCGGGTGTGGTGGCTCACGCCTGTTATCCCAGCACTCGGGAGGCAGAGACAGGAGGATTGCTGAGTTCGAGGCTTGCCTGGGCTCCATAGTGAGCTCAGAGCCAGCCTGAACTACAAAGTGAGACCCTGTCTCAAAAAAACAAAAAAAAAACAAAAAAAAAAAACAGCCTGGACTACACGGCAAGTTCAAGTTATGACTTGACTACACTGTGAGATCCCACTTCTAAACAAACCAATAGAACCAAGATCTGGTGTAGTGGCACATGGTTGTAATCTCACCTGACTGGGAGGCTGAGATGTGGGGAATCTCAAGTCCTAGGCAAGTTTGGACAATTTAGTAAGACCCTGTCTCAAAATAATCAAAAGGGCTGAGGAGGCGGAGCACCGGGGATTTTAGGCTGTGCTCCAAAATCATTGTCTGGATTCTGATTATGATGATGAAACATAGACACACTGTTGATCATACATTGATGATTCTGGCTGTGAGCCTCACAAGTACAAAGGATTCATTTCTGGATTTGATGAGCAGCTCAAAGACCTGGCAAAATGGCGGAACAGTGCTTCCTCGCCTCAGTCTGCTTCCATCGTACTGACAACCTCAGCAGGCATCACGGGGCCCTGAGAAGCAAGATAAAAGCATACAGAAGGGGGGGGGGCCAGAGGGTTAATTCAGTGGTTCTGGCACCTGCCTTGCAAGCACAAGGTCCTGAGTTCGATCTCAGTAACCACATACAATGCTGGGCGTGGAGACTCATGCCCACCAGCAATCAATACCACATACCACAGTGCTGGGCATGGTGGCTCACGCCTGTAATCCCAGTACTTGGGAGGCAGAGACAGGAGGATTGTTGAGTTCGAGGCTTGCCTGGACTACATAGTGAGCTCAGGGCCAGCCTGAACTACAAAGGGAGACCCTGTCTCAAAAAAAAAAAAAAAACAGTATACAGAAGGGGAAGTACTGGGGTTCTTTTTCCAGGGTTGTAATACATACATACATATAAATAAATGCCCCGATGGACAAAAATGTTTGAAGAAAAAGAAAAGAAAAAGTTGCAAATAAATTGGATGTCCCCAGGGTAGCATTTGTTACCGTGGTGAATTTATCACCATTCTGGGTGCAGACATTAGCTCTGAAACCACAGTCGTTAGTCCTAAAAGCGGCAGCCTCTCCACAGAACACACATGCATTAACCAGGCTCATGAGACTGATATTTCAAATCAGATGCCAATTCATTAATTTATAAGAGGAAGCAGAGCTTTGAAGCAGACTGGATCTTCCTGTTCACTGCTGGGCATGTTCTCTCCCTGTGGACAGAACTACACAGGGGACAGAATGGTTTTCACAGGGTTGGTTGGTGATCCGGAGCACAAATGAGGTGGGGGATGAATTCTGTGGCTTCAAAGAATGTTACCTTCATCACCTCTGTTCCTAGACCAGCATTTTTGTCCCCAGCGAGTGTTTTGATGAATCTTGAGACTTGGCAAAACTCCTTGACCTCTGATCCTTTCCTCCCTCCCTCCCGCCCTCCCCCCCCCTTCTTTCCTTCCTTCCTTCCTTCCTTCCTTCCTTCCTTCCTTCCTTCCTTCCTTCCTTTCTTTCTTTCTTTCTTTCTTTCTTTCTTTCTTTCTTTCTTTCTTTCTTTCTTTCTTTCTTTCTTTCCTTTTTCTTGGTAGTAGCAGCCATCAAACTTATGACATTGCATTTGCAAGGCAGACGGGGGCGCCACTGAGCTGTCTAAATCCAATCTCTGGCTTCTTCACCTGACACTTTTTAAAGACACATTAATATCTTTAAAAAATATATGAGGAGTGTATGTCTTACTATGTTCCTCAGGTTGGCCTCCTACTCTGGGGCTGGGATCAAGTGAAATTCCTGCTTCAGCCTGCTGGGAAGCTGGAATTATAAACGTGTGCAGCCTACCTACCACTACATTAATACCTTTGATCAGCCTGTAGTCTAGACGGAACCAGTTATCCTCACTCCCTCAGGCAAACTGGCACATATCTGTACTCACACTTTAGAGTCACTAAGTAGCCTGTGATATGCCAGGCTCTGGTCTGAGCCCTGCGGGTACAGCAGTGAACAAAACTGACATTTGTCCTTCATGGAGCTTTTATTGAGCTTCCCATCTGCTAAGGAAGACAGACATCAAAGAGCAGCATAATCTTCAGAGGACATCTTAGTTGTTTCTTCCCCATTTCTCGATGTGGGGGTGCCTCGTGGTTGCTCCCAGGTATTATGTACAACAACAAAACTATGAGGAACAGCCACTGGGTAGGGACTCCTGTCTAGATTGCTTCCCATGAATTCTATACCCCAAATTCTTCCAATAAACTTATTTTCCATTTTAATTTACTCGGGGTCGATTTCTGTCATCTGTCACCAGGAACCCTGACCGGTACCCACAGCCACCCCAGACTTGCACGGAGCAAAGGCAAGTTGCCCGAAGCCAGTCCAGTCCCCCCTCTGCCTAGTAGTTGCAACTAAACTTGGAACTCTGGGCCTTCTGTTCAGGCTGCCTCGGTAAAGTCTGGTTAGGTGGGTCACTCGGTAAATGAGCTCACGAGAACTGAGGGACAGAAGGAATAGGAAAGAGAACAGGGGATGCAGAAAGAATCAAGTTGTGTTATGTCCACATCTCAGCTCCCCAGCTCCCCACCATAAATGTACTCACTATGTGCTGCAGACATGCACTGGTACAAATAAACCTTAAAAACCTAATGATCTTCCAGAAGCTCTTCTAGATGCAGAGATTATCACAATGCAAGAGTTGGCTCCTGCATTCAGGGATGTCCCATTTGCACTTTAGACCCAACAGATCCAAGGCTTTGGCGATCAACACCTCCGCGGCCTTCCTCTAACCACATCCAACTGCTTCCACCTCTCACTGTTGCCTGTGGGGATAGTAGTTCGGTGTTCTTAAACCACAGAGTGGGAGGGAGGGAGACAGCAGGCGATCAGGCAGGGGCAGACAGACACCAGGCCTCCATACCAGGTGCATTCTTGGTGTGTTGGCCACTGTCCCAAGCTACTTTCCTTGGGTCTACATTTCAGACAGGCTAGTTTACTTTTTCTCTTTAGTCGGCGTAGAAGATGACCCAAAAGAGTTATATGTCCATCATCTCGGCCGGAGATGAAGGGCAAAGTTTCAACCGATTCCTCTCAAAGCTAGCAGCAAAAGGATTTGAACGGAGTTCCAGACTCCCAGACCCGACTCTCCCTCTACTAGAAAAACTCCCACGAAGTGTTGTCTGAGGAGGGAGGAGGGATTTAGAAAACTGCAAACTCGGGGTAGGGAGCGAGGGTGTCGGCCTCCCCCACCTGGCCCCAGGGCTAAACCAGCATTGCTCGCCTTCCCCGCTGGCACAGCACCTTCTTCATTTGCTTTTTTTTTTTTTTTTTTTTTTTACCATAAATCCTCCCAACAACCCAATGAGACAAGTACTTCTTTCCCCTCATCTTTGAGATGAAAGCGAAGCGAAACTTATGTTGCTGACTTCTAAGCCCAGAATCTTCAATTCGCTTCACTACCGTCCGGATTTGGGCCGCTGAGCTGAAGCAGGGACCCAAGGGGCATTAAGGGCGTCGGGACGAGTCCCAACCCTGGGCCGAGGGCCGCCAGGTGGCGCGGTGGAGGTGCAATTGCCCCCCTGCACACCAACGGGTGGGACGCACCTGAACCTAGCATGGGCGCGCCCCAGGAAGTAAAGTTCGGGGTGGGGCGAAACAACCCTACACTCCCGCCCAGGGCGGGCAAGGAGCGCGCTTTAGTTCGGTCGGCTGGCGCCCCCGTCCTGTGACCGCGCGGTTGCAACCGCTCGCCTGGGCTCCGCGCTCCCGTGCAGTTCATTCGCGGGGCCACAGGGACAGACAGCGCCAGCTCAGCCTCGAGGTGGGCCCGCCCCACCTGTCGACCGCCGGGAAAGGGGCGGGGTGGGGCGGGGCTTACCCCTCAGGACCCACCCCCACGGCCCCGGAGCCCGGAGCGCACGACCAGATATAAGGCGGCTGGGAAACAATGCGCCTGCAGCTCGCGCTCCCGCGCCGATCTCGGGAGCGTCCGGGCCGCGGTGCGCGAGCGAGGCGCGGGGCACGCGCGCGGGGGCGCGCTCGTGAGTGCGGGCCGCGCGCTCGGTGGCGCGCATGTGTGTGTGTGCGGGCTGCCGGGCTGCCGGGAACCGGCGGGGAGCCTGTCCGCTCCAGGTGGCGGGAGGCGGGAGCGAGGTGAGGCTGCGGGTGGCCCGGGCACGGGCGCGGGTCCTGGGGGGCGAGCAGCCTGCGGGCCGCAGCTGCCTATTGGGCACACCGCGCCCCCGCTCGGCCCGGCTGGGCCCTGGGAGCTGCGCTCCGGGCGGCGCTGGCAAAGTTTGCTTTGAACTCGCTCCCCGAAGCCTGGTCTGCGCGCTGTGAGCCTCTTCCCCGGGAGCTGGGACCCACGGCCAGGCTTCCCGGGGCGCGAGGGCAGGGCGCGGGCTGCAAGCCGGTGGGTTTGGGGAGGAACGAGAGCCCGGCAGCCGACCGTGCCTAGGGACCCAGGGTCCCCTCCTCCCTCTGTCTCCAGCCCAGTTAGCACGTCCCCCCTTCCCTCCCTCAGGGAGCGGACATGGACTTCGACTCGTACCAGCACTATTTCTACGACTACGACTGCGGGGAGGATTTCTACCGCTCCACGGCGCCCAGCGAGGACATCTGGAAGAAATTCGAGCTGGTGCCGTCGCCCCCCACGTCGCCGCCCTGGGGCTCTGGTCCTGGCGCCGGGGACCCAGCCCCCGGGATTGGTCCTCCGGAGCCGTGGCCCGGTGGGGGCGCCGGGGACGAGGCGGAATCTCGGGGCCACTGGAAAGCTTGGGGCAGGAACTACGCTTCCATCATCCGTCGCGACTGCATGTGGAGCGGCTTCTCCGCCCGGGAACGGCTGGAGAGAGCAGTAAGCGACCGGCTGGCCCCTGGCGCGCCCCGGGGAAACCCGCCCAAGGCGCCTGCCGCCCCGGACTGCACTCCCAGCCTTGAAGCCGGCAACCCGGCGCCCACCACCCCCTGTCAGCTGGGTGAGCCCAAGACTCAGGCCTGCTCGGGGTCCGAGAGCCAAAGCGACTCGGGTAAGGACCATCGCGGGCCATCTAAGGAGGGGGCACCCCATGGGTGGCCAGAGGTCTACTGTTGCCTGGGGTCTGGCACTGCGTCTTCTCCAGCCTTTCTGTCACCTCCCCCTTTTTTCTGGCTGGAGCTGCTGGTGTAGCCCCCAGCAGTGTCTGTCTGGCACGTGGGTGTGTTGGTAAACAGTTTGGAGAAGTGGGGAGGGAGCCAGAGGCCCTCTGATGATGATTGGAGCCACAGGGGACCAGGGCGACGGGGGGGGGGGGGGGGGGGCTGGCGCTTAACAAGAACAATACTTACATTGGACGGTAGGGACTTTTTGTCCTTGAAAGGTTGGAAGGGGGCCCTTAAAAGTCACTTCAAGCTTGAAGTTTTTTGTTGCTGCCTTTTTTTTTCTGGGAAACTCACACTCCCTTAGGGAGAGAAGCCGAGGAGCCTTTTGTGCAGAGCCAAAGCCTCCATCCCTTAAAGAACCTAGATCCTTGTACTTTAAAAAGTCCCCCTTGATCCTCCCACTTTTTACCACTTGTGCCTTATCATCACCCATGAGGTAGCTGGGGAGGGTAAATGCTCCCCATGAACAGATGGAAAGACTGAGACTTTTAGATATAGGAAATCCCCGAAGGGAGCCCTAGTTTCCCATCATTTTGCCAGCTTCTTTTCCCAGTGCTCTCTGTTCCATTCAAATATCTCTTCCTAAACGTTTGAAGGTCTAAAACAGACTAACCTTTCCTAAACTAGAAAGGTGCCCTGGCTCTCTCCCAATAAGTCTGTGGGCTTCATTTGTTGTCTTGCTTGTGGCAAATGTTCACTGACCCCCACTTTGTGCCATTTTGCGAGCTAGGTACTGGGGTCATGGCCACAGAATGCCAGGCCCTACTTCCCATCTTTGATGCAGGGGCAAATGACACTAGGACAGATGAGCATCCTGGGCCAAGAGACTATGGTGTTCTTACCTCAACCTCTCAGACCTCTGTACCTGTGAGAAGTACAGGAAAGGGTCCTCTTGAGTGGCGCAGACCAGAAGCTAGTGGCACACAAATCAGGACAGGGAAAACTCAAGTTTCTAGGAATAACTTCCACCGGCATTGAGGAGGGAACTGGGGCTAGCCATGGTGGAGCATGTCTGTAATCCCACCACTTGGGAGGCTGAAGCAGGAGGATCACCACAAGTTTGAGACCATCCTGGGCTACATAGTGAGACTCTGACTCAAATAAACAAACCAACAAAAATCAAGAGAAAAAGAGGGAACTGGAGAATATGGGGTATAGAAATTGTTATATACTTTAGGGAAGAAAACAAAGTTAACAAGAAAAAGTACAAGTTACTTTTTGTGATCCACTGTGTAAGGGTTGTTTTTAAACTGCTTTCTGTCAATATCAAGAGGTTGGGTTATTTAATGGGGAGAATAGGAGTCTAGAGATTCAGAAACCAATAAAGAAGTGTTTCTACAAAGACTGGAAGAGTGATAGGGAGGAAAAAGCACGGTTTGGGAAGTTTGAAGGTCTTAACTTGAGATTCAGAACTTTACAAAGGATATGTGAGCTTGACTGATCTGGGCCTTAGTTTTTCCCTTTGCAAATGAGGGGATTGAACTTGATTGTCCTGCTGAGGACATTTCCTTATCTAGATAAGAGTCAGACACTACTCTGTAAAAGAATAATGTTTTGAATTATTTCCTTCTTAGAGACCGGTCACGAAGTTTAGCAGTGAAAATAAAAAATGTAGGATGTAGGGAAGCCTTTCTGACCTGCCCTTTAACCTGAACCTATTTGAGGGCCCCTGGTTCATTCTCAGGCCACATGGTCTAGAACAAAATGCAACAGATTGCAAACAATGAGGGGGAGGTGTGAGTGTGAGTGACAGTAGAGCTCAGCCAATAGGGGATAGGGGCTGGGTAAAATAGCATTCCAAACACAGCTCAGCCAGCCAATCACAGGCTCCGGGGCCAGGAGGGCTGAATGGTCAGGTTTTATTAATGGAGAAATAATGCGATTGTCCACACAATGGAAGCCTTCCTGACAAAGGGACTCAAGCTTCCTGATATACAAAAGAGGCTGAGAACCGAGCTCTTCTGTTGTCAGGCCAGAATGCATTAAGATGGCCTTATATGTGAGAGCTGCAAAATATGAGGAACAAGAGGGTTTTGTGGGCTTTTTTCTTCCAGTAGCTTCTCCCCTGGTTGGGTTAACCTAACAGATCTTTGAGCCAGGGGATGGCAGGGATGGCAGGATCCTGCTATCTCCAGGTCCCCTGCATTTTGGCTCTTGTAACTGGATCATTGTGCCGCTCGTTCTCTACCTCTGATGGAGGTAGCTTGGAAATGGTTGCTTGTACCTTTGTGAAGTTCCTGTAGCTTCCTGAGACCTATGATTACAAATCCAACCCTGTTTGGGTACAGGCAAGGACGTGAGTGATGACGACTTTAGAAACCCGTTGAACACAGGAGCAAAATACTCCTAAGGGAAACTTTCCCCTCCCTCCTAGGGTGAGCAGGGATGGTTGTAGCCCTCCTTTCTCTGAATCTTCAACTGAAAGGATGGCAGAATAGAGAGGTGGGGGAATAATAGGATTTATAACTTGTGAAAAGTAACAATTCCCAAGTGCAGGCTGTGCTGGGCAGGAACAAAGGGCAGCTCTGCCCACAGACCCCTCATTTACAATTCTGATGGGGCATGAAAGAGCCCGACTGGGGAAGATCTTTATAGCTAAACTTTGTCCCAGGCCGGTAGCTCTTTCTCTCTATCCCCTCGGTGGGGGCAGGGAGAGGCTGTGCAGACTGGGGGCTGTTGGCTTGGGTCTGCCTTTTGTTCTTATCTAAGCCTTGCTGTGCAAAAGGAAATTGGAGAATATTTTCCTTCTTACTTATTTCCCCCTTTTCCTTCTCTCTGCCCTTAGCCCAGTACAAATGAATGGGCTGTCTTTCTTTTCACTTCAAATTGTTGATGTCTAAATTGGGAGACTGTCACTTACCTCCCAAAGCCCTGGCAGGCAGAACTAAAGCTGCAAGGTGTATATATGTGTTTCTCATGGGATGTGTTTCTTCTCTTCTTGGATAGAAGGTGAAGAAATCGATGTCGTAACTGTGGAGAAGAGACAGTCTCTGGGTATACGGAAGCCAGTCACCATCACAGTGCGGGCAGACCCTCTGGATCCCTGCATGAAACACTTCCATATCTCTATCCATCAGCAACAGCACAACTATGCTGCCCGTTTTCCTCCAGAAAGTTGCTCCCAAGAGGAAGCCCCAGAAAGGGGTCCCCAGGAAGAGACTACGGAGAGGGAAGCACACGAGGAGAAGCAAGAGGAGGAGGACGAAGAGCTTGTGAGCTCCCCACCTGTAGAAAGCGAGGCTCCTCCGTTCTGCCACCCCAGACCTGTCAGTTCTGATACTGAGGACATGAGCAAGAGGAAGAACCATAACTTCTTGGAGCGCAAAAGGCGAAATGACCTCCGCTCACGGTTCTTGGCCCTGAGGGACCAGGTACCCACGTTGGCCAGTTGCTCTAAGGCCCCCAAAGTAGTGATCCTCAGCAAGGCCTTGGAATATCTGCAAGCCCTGGTAGGGGCTGAGAAGAGGATGGCTACAGAGAAAAGGCAGCTCCGGTGCCGGCAGCAGCAACTGCAGAAAAGAATCGCGTACCTCAGTGGCTACTAACCGACCAAAAAGCCTGACTCTCCTCTCTTACAAAGACACATGTTTATATTTTAACATCCCTTTCCCCTTTAGTAATTTGCACATTTTGGTTAGGGTGGGATGGTCTGAACAGTAGATCCCAGAATGCATTGCAGCCAGTGCACACACAATAAGGGCTTGCATTCTTGGAAACCTTGAAACTCAGCTCTCCTTCTTCCCCAACGCATCAGAGTGCTGCATCCTCTCTGGTGCCTCTGGCTTCTCAGCAGGCAGCTGACTGAGGAGCCCGGGGGTCTGCCTAGCTCGGCTAGCTCACTAGCTCGGAAGAAAAGGCTGACAGATGCTATGCAACAGGTGGTGGACGTTGTCAGGGGCTCCAGCCTGCATGAAATCTCACACTCCGCCGGAGCTTTAGGCTAGGAAAGGATGCTCCCACTGATGTCTCTGGGGGTGATGCAAGGACAGCTGGGCCTGAACACTCTCGCTGAGGCTCCTTTTTCCAGGAGACACAGAGCTGTCTTGAGTGGAGACAAGCTCGTAGACTTGATCAACATGGACCATTACCTCACTGTCAGACACTTTACAGTAGCTGAGGAGTGCAAACCTTTAATATATATATTATGATGTTAGGCAACACCCCTCCCTCTACTCTCAATGCTGCGACTTTGAGAACCTTTAAAGAGCTTGGCCTGCAGAGTTTTTGTCTCAGTGCCCTCTGGGCCCTCTTCTCTAATGGAGAGAACGTTCTGCCCTCACAAGGGATCTTTTTGTTTTCATTTTGCCTTTGTTATGCAATGGGCTCTATAACACCCTTTACCCACAGGTCCGAAATAGTTCCTCAAAACCCAGGGAAATGGTCCTAGCCTGGGGCCTGGGGAAGGCTTGGAGTTCTGGCTCATAAACTTACTCCCTTGCCCAGTTGTTTTCCAAAGGCCCTTTGGGATCCATCTTGGACTCTTCTCAAGCAGGTATAAGGAAGCACTGTACTACTTCCTCTTTCCCACCTCCCTCTCATCTCAGTCCTTGATTCCATTTGAAGTTCTACTGGAACCATACAAACCTGTCCAGGGAGCTTGCTGGCTCTGTAGCCACCAGCCTGGTTCTCTGCCAGCTTGACATGAGTCAGATGCCTTTCCCAGAATCTAGGTCTTACTGAGGTTCTGGGGAGAGCCGCTGGGACTCATCCAGGCCTCCATAAGGTGGACATGCTTCCTGGTGGGTGGCAAAGGCACTTCCGGGAGCTCTGCTTAGCCAACTGCGATGGATTTTGCTCTCGCTGGACTGTGAAGCTCCAAGTAGAATTGAGGTGTAGCTTCCAATGGGAAAGCCACCTAACCCAGTAAGTGGCATGTGAACAACCCCTCAGCTTGGCCTGAAAGAAAGATAAGCCCCTTCAAAAACTGCCTAGGACAGCAGGTGCCTGCTGGCTCTGGTTTTGGATGCGGGGGAGGAGAGGTGGATGGTAAACGCTCTTTGTGGCTCTGGAAAACCAAGTGCTGCTTCTGACCTACTATCCATGATGTTCTCTCACTAGGTGGTCTCCACCTCAGAGGAACTTTTGGATGTATAGATGCTCTACCTTCTGGAGCAGGGTTTTCAGGAGCCAACTGACTTCTGGGACTGTCTTGGAAGGACAGGTGGGAAATAGGTTACTGATATCCCACCTAAATAGCTTGTGTTTTATAAGCTGCTGCTGGGTATTATGCTGGGAGGAGTCTTTTTTTTTATACTGTATTTTTGTATGCCTTTTGCAAAGTGGTGGTAATTGTTTTTGTACAAGGAAAAAAAAAAACTTGGGCAATTCTGTTGCAAGGGTCTGATTTATTTTGAAAGGCAAGTTTACCTAAAATTTTGTATTTAGTTGTGATTACTGATTGCCTGATTTTAAACTGTTGCCTTCTGGGATATCTTCTAATAAAAGATTTCTCAAATATGTAAGAGTGGGGGCAGCTTATGCTATCCGAGTCCTCCCAAACCAAAGAAAACTATTTTAGGGTAGCAGAATGATCCAGACGGCTGCATTTCTCTAACCGTGTTGGGAACCTGGTCATTCCACTCTGGGTTCCTGAAATGCCATTTCAGGCATGTCTAAACAATGTAGGCTCAGTACTCAGTGGAAACGAAATTCTCTTGTGAGGAGTGCTGAATTTGTATTTTAGAAGGCTCGAATTCTCAGCTTGACTGCTGCTTCTGTGGCCTTCTGCTTTCTGACTCTTAGTCCCTTTATCTGTAAAATGGGGCAGATGCACTCTTTCAGTATTTTTGCAGGTATTAAGTCTGCTGGTAGACTTTAAATTGCTTTCAGACCACGAAGCCTCATACTCTTTTTAAGCCAGAACTTTCTTATTTTAGTGTTATGATGGCATTTTGCAGAATGTCTTTTTAAAATTCTTTGAGAGTTTTTGATGTGATTCCCCCCCCCCATTAAGGAAAGGAAAATTAAGGTGCTCATTTCTACCCATGGTTCTCCCATAAAACTTACTTGAAATGCAAACTGGGAGAATTTCTTACCAGCTTTTCCTCAAGAGACACTGTCCTAAGTGCTAAGCTCACCAGTCACATGCCCGGGCATAAGAACTACCCAACATTCCACGACTAGTAAATAGAAATTTGAAAACAACCCTATTTCCAGAAATCTTGACTAGTCTATTATAACAACCAGATTGGTTGGTTAGCACAGGGTGTGTAGAAGTGAAGGCAAAATTCCAGTTTAAAAGGTTGGTGAAACTTTCTCTCTGGGGCCTTGGCGCCACCTACTAGGATAAAGTGGGGCACATGTTGCCAGTCACTCGGCCATTTGCAGCTGGGTTGGAGAGTCTTGCTCCACAGAGGCCCCCTCTGGGACTGGGAAAAGAAAACAGTTGCTGTTCAGAAGCCCATAAACATCACGGTGAGAGAAAGGGGGTTGGCCACTACTAATCCTGCCTTACAGCTGGGACCAGGTTTGGTATTGGCTGCCTGAACTCCTATGGAGCCTGTGTAGGGTCAGGAAGAAGTTACTTTTAAATTTCCCACATTTACAAAGCGACTCACCACAACCTGGTAAGTTAGCGATATGTCTACCAAATGAAAATTGTGTCTAGAAAGGTGGCTTCCTCTCTCTGCCTCAATCTCTTTCTCAAAATGAATAATAAAATGGGAATCACAAGCACAGTCTGTTGTTAGGTAAATGTAACACTTGACACCCTTAAACCCAGAACCTAATGAGTACTTGATAAAACAGACGGGTTACTAGAACACTTAAACTCTTAATCTACTTCCCTCCTGAATATGAGCGCATATGAGTGTGGGAGGCTAGAGATAGAACCCAGGGCACAGTTTGGGCTTGGGTGTACTAAGCAAATAATCTAATAGAAGTGTGGTCCTAACCCTACCCTCTTTTTTTGTGTGTGCTAAGGGTTGACCCTTACTGAGCTATATCCCCAGTCCTTTCTTGTTTATTTAATTTTCTAATTTTGAGATAGGATCTCACTAAATTGCCCAGACTGGGCTTGAACCCGCAGTCCTCTTGCCCTGGCCTCCCAGAATGGAAGGATTATAAGCAAGCAAGTGCCATCACAACTGGCTCCTATCCTCTGAGGCCATTTGTCAAGAGACTAAATCGTTAAGACCTTTCTGCCTTTACTGGACCTTGAAAGAATCCATAGGCATTCAGTAAGCCTATGGGGGCCCTTCAATGCCGGCACTAATGCTAATTGTTTTACTCTCCTAAGTCTTACAATAACTTGGAGAACTGGGTATCAGCCCCGTTTCCCAGAGAAGCAAACTGAAGCCCAGACATTTCATCCATTTGTTCAACCCTACAAGCAGATACCAGCTGCCTGGTAGAGCTCCTTACAACTCTGTTGAGAAACGGTAGGACTAAAGCCATCTCCTGGGGGGAAGGGAGGGTGTTTCTGGAATGTGAAGTATTTTAAGCTCCTTCCTAGCTCATTTCTACCGACTCCTACCTCTATCTTTGGCTGAAAATAGCCAAGAGTTTATTCCTAGATTTCAGAGAACAGTTTCTACAAATTAGGTTTGTGCTGAATGGTACACCTGGCAAGGGGGGGTTGCGGGGGGGGGGCACTACACTCCCCGCTCAGCATGTGGACAGTAAGGAGTGGAGAAAATGCCTTGCTTGCTGGTCAGCCTCTACTAAACAATAACAGGCTGAGAAACATGCTTCTCTTTTGCCCCTAATGGCAGTTATTCTGGGGAACTCGAGACAGGCTGGACCATCTCTGATGTGCAGCGTCTGTCAAAGCGCCTCTGAGGTCAGGATATTCACTTTAGAAGGAGAAAGGCATGAGGATGCCTTTATTGATCTGGAAGACGATAGGAGTGAGTGACAGATGTCCCTTTCTAAGGATAGGGTAACTGGCTGGAGATGCCTGATAACTGGGTGACTGGGCAGGGGGAGGGGAAGACGTCTAAATGTATCAGCTCAAGATCCCTCACCATATCGACACTTCTACTAGATACCCAGTGGCTTTTGTTAATGTCTGTTTAGAACTGCTTCAGTGGACAGGATCAGTTATATTAATGTTACCATCCTTTTGGCAAGGAAATGGAAATATGTTCTTAAAGTCTCTAATCAGTTGTGCTATTAAACAATTAGGCACAGTGCCCAGGGTCCAGTAGGTGTCCAGCAATTGTTTGATTGCCTTTTAACTTCAAGAAAACAGTAAGGTTAAGTGGTCGACAGATCTTAGCAGTCACAAATGTTGGCTCAACATTTTTCTAGCTGTGTGACTTTGGGCAAGTTATTAACCTTATCCAGTTCCAAATTCCTCATCTATGTACAATAGGTATAAATGACAAGCCGGGTTTGGTGGCTCAAGCCTGTTATCCCAGCACTCGGAAGGAAGAGGCAGGAGGATTGCTGAGTTCAAGGCTTGCCTGAGCTACATAGTGAGCTCAGGGCCAGTCTGAACTACAAAGTTGAGACCCTGTCTCAAAAAAAAAAAAAAAAAAATTGGGCCGGGGATTTAGCTCAAGCGGTACTGCGCCTACTTTGGAAGCAAAAGGGCCCAAGTTTGATCCCCGGTACTGCCAAAAAAATAAATAAATAAATAACCTCACCTGCTTCATTGCGTTGTTGTGAGCAATGTTAGCACTCAGTAAATAATTAGTATTATTTAAACTATGTTAACAAGAGGGCTGGTGGGCCACTACTCTGGGAGGCTGAGGCAGAAGGATTGCAAATTCAAGCCCAGGCCAGGCTTAGTGAGAACTGGATTCATTCCCTAGTACTAGAAATGCACACACACACACACACACACACCTCTTCATTCCCTAGTACTAGAAATGCGTGCGCGCGCACACACACACACACACACACACACACCTCTTCCCAGGAGCACCTTATACTGTTATGTGCAGACTGATACCTCCAAAAGGTGAAAAGAGAGTAAATCATCATAGCCGAGGTTTGTTTTTTGTTTTTTGTTTTTGTTTTTTTGAGACAGGGTCTCACTTTGTAGTTCAGGCTGGCCCTGAGCTCACTATGTAGCCCAGGCAAACCGTGAACTCAGCAATCTTCCTTCCTCTGCCTCCTGTGTGCTGGGATTACAGGCATGAGCCACCACACCCGGCACTGTGGTATGTGGTATTGATTGCTGGTGGGTGTGAGTCACCACATCCAGCATTGTATGTGTTTACTGGGATCGAACTCAGGACCTTGCACTTGTGAGGCAGGCACTGGAACCACTGAGCTAAATCTCCAGCTCCGTAGCCGAGGTTTTGAGAGACTGAAATAGGAAAAGGAGGAAGAGAGGCAAAGTTTGCACCTCTGACTAGTCCCCAGGGTCCATAATGGAGAGTGGCTGTGTGGCTATCACTCAGTTGTACCTATTGTAGACAGGTAAATTAGATATCTTATAGGCAGTTAGACAGGGCCCTTCCAGAAAATAATGTGGAGGACAGTTTAGACACATTCACTGAAAGCCAGGATTGTAAAAGAGAAACTATCACACCCTTGTGCTGCTCCTGAGGGTGAATAGCCCTGACTGATATTCTAAACAGATACCAATCACCCAGGTGGGAGACCAAGATTTTACCCATACCTTCTAGGAAAGATTCCTGATCGAAAATCCTTCTACACTTGCAACATGACTTGTTTTCCTACTGAATCCCACTCAATCAATATTACCAAAGCGACTGTACTTGTCATCATCTTATAGGTTGATCATAGTTTTGTCCATTTTGTGATTTCTCATTGGTTCAATATTACCTAGGCAACTGGACTTGCTGTCTTATTAGTTGACTACAGTTTTTTCCCACTTTAAACCCGGCTCACCTCATGGCTTTGCTCCATAAAAACTCCCTGAGAGGGCCGGAGGGTTAGCTCAGTGGTTCCAGTGCCTGCCTCGCAAGCACAAGGTCCTGAGTTCGATCCCCAGTAACCACATACAATGCTGGGCGTGGAGACTCACGCCCACCAACAATCAATACCGCATACCACAATGCCGGGCATGAGGACACCTGTAATCCCAGCACTCAGGAGGCAGAGACAAGAGGATTGCTGAGTTCGCAGCGGCTTGCCTGGGCACCATAGTGAGCTCAGGGCCAGCCTGAACTACAAAGCAAGACCCTGTCTCAAAAAAAAAAAAAAAAAAAAAAAAACTCCCTGAGAGGGCTGGGGATTTAGCTCAAGTGGCACTGTATCTACCTTGGAAGCAGAAGGGCCCGAGTTCTATCCCTGGTACTGGAACAACAACAACAAAAAACTTCCTGAGAAACAGGGTCTCACTTACTAGTCCCCGTCTGTCTTCGTTAGGCAGAAACTATCTCTCAATAAATTTTTCCTACTTTTTTTTTTTTTTTGCTTTTTTTGAGACAGGGTCTCACTTTGTAGTTCAGGCTGGCCCTGAGCTCACTATGGTGCCCAGGCAAGCCGCCACAAACTCAGCAATCCTCCTGTCTCTGCCTCCCGAGTGCTGGGATGACTGGCGTGAGCCACCATGTCCGGCATTGTGGTATGTGGTGTTGATTGTTGGTGGGCGTGTCTCCACGCCCAGCATTATATGTGGTTACCGGGGATCAAACTCAGGACC
The DNA here is from genome assembly GCA_004025085.1 of Thryonomys swinderianus. NCBI lineage: Eukaryota > Metazoa > Chordata > Mammalia > Rodentia > Thryonomyidae > Thryonomys > Thryonomys swinderianus. Next base: position 17,191 of record PVIC010034455.1, read on the forward strand.
TTGCGCTTGCGAGGCAGGCGCCGGAATCACTGAGCTAACCCTCCGGCCCAATTTTTCCTACTTTTAACCTCCATCATTCCTAGAATTCATTCTTTGATTTTAGAGAACACGAACTTGCGCTTTGGATGGCAGATTGGGGAGTCACATCTATCCCCTTTGTCATAACCACAGACCCTCCATTGTACCTCCCTGGGTGCAGTGGTGCCTTTAAACTGAAACAGAGCCTGCTGATCCCATTCAGTATTCTAAAGCAAATCTCATCTAGGAAGTAAGTCTCAAACTTCAGTGTGTCCACTCATCCCAAGACTTAAGGCAATAGGTCAGAGCCTGAAGTTTGCATTCGTAATAGGCAAGCAGGGTGGTAGAATCCTGAGGCCACACTTAGAAGAACATTGGCACAAGCACTTAGAATGGTATCTTCCATAACAATGATACATGATCATCTCAAAAAACAAAAAAACAAAAAAGGGGGGGGAGAACAGGAGAGAACTTTGGAGTCATGAAGAAAGTGATTATTAGGGCTGAGGGTGACATTGCAGCACTAAAAAACAAAGTCATGGGCTGGAGATTTAGTTCAGTGGTTCCGGCACCTGCCTTGCAAGTGCAAGGTCCTGAGTTCGATCCCCGGAAACTACATACAATGCTGGGCGTAGTGACTCACACCCACCAGCAATCAGTATCACATACCACAGTGCTGGGTGTGGTAGCTCAGGCCTATAATCCCAGCACTTGGGAGGCAGAGACAGGAGGATCGCCAAAATCGAGGTTTGCCTGGTCTACATGGTAAACTCAGGGCCAGCCTGAACTACAAAGTGAGACCCTGTCTCAAAACAAAACAAAACAAAACCACAAAGTTATTGTTGAAGACTGTAACTTCAGCAGGGACTAGAAATGCAGTTAATACTAGGCTGAGAGGAGAAAAGTGTTCTAGGTTAAGCCACTAGCTTTGGGGAAGAGCAGTTGGGAAAGTGTCAAGTCAAAGAGAAGGAGGAATCTGTTCTGATTTGCTAGCTGGATGGATAGTCTCATTTTTAAAAAACTAAGATATCTCTAGATTTCTTTTTTTGTTTGTTTGTTTTGTTTTGGTTTTGTTCTTTTTTTTTTTTGAGACAGGGTTGTTTTTGTTCTTTTTGAGACAGGGTCTCACTTTGTAGGTCAGGCTGGCCCTGAGCTCACTATGTAGCTCAGGCAAGCCTCAAACTCAGCAGTCCTCTTGCCTCTGCCTCCCAAGTGTTGGGATTACAGGTGTGAGCCACCATACCTGGCTAGATTTCTTTTTATAAAAATGTATTTATTGTGCCAGAGATTTAGCTGAATGGTTCCAGGGCCTGCCTAGCATGCACAAGGTCCATGGTTCAATCCCTGGTAATCACATACAACAATACCAGGCATAGTGACTCATGCCCACTAGCAGTCAATGCCACATACCACAATGCCAGGCGTGGTGGCTCACACCTGTCACCCTAGCCAGCACTTGGGATGCAGAGGCAGGAGGATTGCTGAGATCAAGGCTTGCCTAGGCCACATAGTGAGCTCAGGACCAGCCTGAAATACAAAGTGAGACACTCTCAAAAAAAAAGAGGACATTCTGATTTAGGGCAAGCCCTAATCCAATGACTAGCATCCCAAGGATGAGGTGTTCAGAAACAGCCACACTCTGGAAAAAATGGGCATGTGAAGAGAGGTAGAGGTTGGGATTATAGGGTCACAAACCAAGGAACATGGAGAATTGCTGGCAACTACCAAAAGCAGGAAGAGGCAAGCAAGATTTCTCTGGAGGAGAAATGGGAGCATGGCCTTTGCTTTCAAATATCTGGCCTCCAGAAGGGCGAGTGTGTAAGTTTTTGTTGTTTTAAGCCACCTAGCTGATGGAGCTTGTTGTTGAAGCCCTAGGTATCCTGTATAGGAACCAAGTTTGCATGAAATACTCCCTACAGGAAATATGTTTTTCATTTGGGTTACTAATTAATATGAGGCTTATGCTGCAAGGGCATTGTGGGTGGTACCCAACTTTCTTCTCTCAGCTGGAAGATACAAGCTTCATGTCTCCAGTGTGGTGTGTTCTTTCTATTCCAAATGCCATAGCAGCCTCCAGAATTTCTTCTTAATTAAATGTTTAAGCCTTCTGGGTGATCTGCTTTGAATGTCCTTCCACTCTAATGGCTTCACCTTTTGTCTTCTCCCATTTTCTCTTTCTTTCTTTCTTCTTTCTTTCTTTCTTTCTTTCTTTCTTTCTTTCTTTCTTTCTTTCTTTCTTTCTTTCTTTCTTTCTTTTTCTTTCTTTTTATGTTTCATTCTTTAAAAAAAAATAAATTTTATTTTGAAGCAGGATCTTACTACATTGCCCAGGATGGCCGCAAACTTACAAACCTCTCTCCTCAGCCTTCTGAATAGCTGAGAAATACAAGTATACACCATTACACCTGCCCTAAAAGTATTTAAAGCATGCAGAGTACAGGAAGTAATAG
>PVIC010034456.1:0-19586 GCA_004025085.1 Thryonomys swinderianus
TTTTTTTTTTTTTTTTTTTTTTGAGACAGGGTCTCGCTTTGTAGTTCAGGCTGGCCCTGAGCTCACTATGTAGCCCAGGCAAGCTATATAGCAATCCTCCTGCCTCTGCCTCCCAAGTGCTGGGATTACAGGCGTGAGCCACCACTCCCAGCACTGTGGTATGTGGTATTGATTGCTGGTGGGTGTGAGTCACCATGCCCAGCATTGTATGTGGTTACCAGGATTGAACTCAGGACCTTGCGCTTGCGAGACAGGCACCGGAACCACTGAGCTAAATCTCCGGCCCCTCTTTTATGAACTTTTTTAAAAGTTGAGTTCCCTAGAAGCAGACAGTGAGGCAGGGATCTTGAAGCATCAGCGTTTTGAGGGGATGGTGCCCCAGGAAAACTTATAAGAGAGAAGGAAGTAGGACAGGAAGACTGAAGGATTGCAGAGTTGTTGTTTTTTTTTTTCTATGAATCCTACTCAAAACAGCCTTCCATGTTCCTAATAAATAGGGCATCATGATATTCTCTTACAAGAAACATAGTAATTTCCAAGATATAGAGTGGGTTTCCAGGGCTGCCTGGTAATTTCCTTGGTATATTTCTTCTTTAGTATTAGAAAGTACAAAGTACAGTAGTTTCTCCTTTGTATTTGAGATGTACCATCTTTCCATAGGCCATTAGACCCTCTAAAATTTGATTGATGCAACCAGCCCCTGTATTTTTGAAAAATTTTTCTTTAACTTTTGGGATTATGGGTATCTTACCAAGATCAAAGCACTTGCCACTTGTTGTGGCTTATATCTAGGTATCTCCCAATGGGGAGTGGCTGGGTCGTGGGTGTGGGATACTGGGAGTAAGCATGTGTGATAACCAAATTAGTGGTTTAGTATAGTTCTGGATGCAGACAACGGGACGGCCCACCCTAAAGACAGGTGGCACCACCAGTGGGCTGGTAGACTGGATGAGGTGAAAAAGAAAGGAAGACTTGATGCTGCTCCTTGCTGTCTTTTCCTGCCATGCCATAGACTATTTCTCCTCTGTGATCCCTTTGTACCAGGCTGCCCTGCCTTGAAACTAGCCAACTCTGGATTGAAACCTTTACAAACTGTGAGTTGAAATAAACCTTTCCTCCTTTAACTTTTGGTGTCAACTATTTTGTCTCCATAATGAGACAGTAACTATGACAACACTTTTTGGCTCATATAGTCAGGTTAACATGATTTTGTTAATGTAGTGGACCAATGTGTCCAAGTGCTTTGAATTCTTTCAGTCTCTCTGGCAGAGCAGAAGGAATGGCTCTGGGACAAGACTTTAGTGCATAATGTTTTATTACATGTAATATTAGCTCTGTCAATCCACCTTTCTAACTGCCATGGAGAGACATACATTTGCCAAATTAATACCCACATGTCACACACTGGAGTTTGTGTCTACCTGCTGTACTAGTTGGTTAGGTTTATAGGTGGAGCATTGTCATCAACCTTGATCTGTCTGATTTACAAGGGCCGGACTGGTGAATTAAATGGACATATGATGAGAGCTAGGAGCCTTGCATCCTTTAAATCTGTGAGATGAGCACTAACCTCTGCCATCCCTTCTATGTCCTAGTGCTTATAATTTAGTATTTTACCTGGAATGAGAAGGGAAATTTTAGGGATTACCAATTGGACTTTCCTATTATAATGATTCTTACTCTACAAGCTAAGGGACCAATGTGAAGGTCCTGACAGATACTCAGTATGTACACCTAATTACATTTGGGAATTAAGATAACAATTGCATAGGTCCAAGAACTCAAGGGACCCACTTTGACTTGGCCCTGGGCCAAGATCCCACTAATTATCCCATATTCTCCTATTCTTACAGCAGACCACCATAGAAGATAGAATCAGGATACTAGGCATCAGGGTCTACAATATCCTTGTGTTTAATACCCCTCTAGATAGGCGTAGGTACCCTCTCTATGATAAATAATTAGCCAAGTTAAGATGCATTACTTTAGTGAACTGGAGAATCTCTATTGTATATACTTATCATGATTTTGCAGAATCCTGGGGACCCAGCTTCTTTGATAAGTGGGGTTTGTGTCAGAAATTTGGCTTGGGCCTGAAAACTGAACAAGGAATCCTGTACTCTTCTTTGTAATGGCTTGTCTTGATCTTTCATTCTTGATTTTGTACACACACACACACACACACACACACACACACGTATTAACCAATTCCTGTATTGTTTCTCCATATGTCCTGCCTCAGGGAATACCATACTCTTACTAGCAATCCTTAGAGGCAGTCCATTATACTATCATTCCAGTAAAGCTGGTGGTTCAATGCTATCACATGGCTTTAGGCATTCTGGGATCCTCCCTTGTCTGTTTATACTATAAGGTCCTGTATCATATCTCTCCAGGGGTAAGGAGTATTAGGATCCCCACATTAGTCAGTTGATGGCCTCCACTCAAGAATGGAGAATGTTATCTCTCAAGCATCTCTGAGCAGATTGATTTGTTCCAGCCAAGTACCCTTCCTTTCTGGAAATGGTCCTAGATGTAAATTCTCACATCTGCTGGGTAGTAGCATGCCAGCCAGTGAAGGGATCTGGGCAAGGTACCACCAAGCATCCACTCCAGACACATTCCCTCCCTTTTAACCCTCAGTTCTTCCCACTAATGACCTCATTCCACTTTAAACAAAGTTGTGCTTTTACCAATCCTTTTCAAGATGTTCTCTTTACTTTTCCTTACCTGACTCTACTGATTTTGCATATAACAACCACTTATTGTGGTTTTGTCCCAACTTCAAAATTCATCCTCTTTTGAAACTATGTCTGTCCTATTTTCTGCTTTCTAGAGTAAATAAAACCACTTCCTGGCTGCTTCTATTGCCTCTCTATCCAGTTCCACTGATTAAGACTTCCAAGACGGAATGCATTTTATCACAGCTCCTCCCAAAATTATTGTAGGCTTCGTTAGATTGACTTCCCAAACAACAACTGACACCTAGTATTCCTTTAATTCCTAGACCTTCTTAACTCCCAATACCTTTACATCTCTGCCTGAACTATGCAGACCATCAGGTGCCTCCTGAATTCTCACCTCGGACCTTCACTATAACCCAGGCACTGAACTATCTGTCCCCCTTCCCTGCCCAGTCTTCTTTCATTGCCCACCCCTGTCCCTTAGTTCTCTGCACCAACACTTCTCTAGTTCCATGACCTTTCTCCTTTCTTCCAGGACCTTTCTATCTCCATTGCTCTCCATAATAAGGAAAAATGGCTATGAACAGTAATCCCCAGAACAGCAGCATGGGTAGCGCCTGGGAAAGTTTTGAAATTATGTAATATAGCTGGGCGTGGTGGCTCACGCCTGTAATCCCAGCACTCGGGAGGCAGAGACAGGAGGATTGCTGAGTTCGAAGCTTTCCTAGCCTACATAGTGAGCTCAGAGCCAGCCTGAACTACAAAGCAAGACCCTGTCTCAAAAAAAAGAAAATAGGTAATACACCCCTATCCAGATCTACTGCTTCAGCATCTGCAATGAAACATCCCCAGAAGATTATGTGTGTTTCATCTAATAAGCACTGACATTAACTACCTGGAGACTTCTGAACTTTTGTCCTTAGGCCACACGCATAAAGCAGAGCTTCAGCCCAAGTAGACCCTGCAGCGTGGGTATTCACGGTTGCTAACATTACTGATTTGACCCTAGTCGAGCTCTCAGAGCTTTCTTTTGTTCTTATCATGTCCACCATTTTCTCTCAATTATTCCTCCTATCTTCCATTTTCTTGAATCACTGATTCAAACCACTAATCCTCTTTACAAGTTAAACTAGGTTTGTTTAATATGCATATGAATAAAACAATGCACTGTCTCCTGTTTTAATCTTTTGGAACATTCTTTTGTTGATACAAATTGGCACTTTTTTTTCAAGAAAGAGAGACTAGTGAAACAATTATAAGTTAGAAAGAACTGTAAAATAAAACAAAAGCCATCTATTCTCCCTTGGTGTATGCATATGTTGTATTATTTTGGTTACCTTCTCATTGGAGCAACAAAATACCTGACAGCCACAAGTTAAAGGAGAAAGGGTTCACTATGTGTAGAAGCTTCAATCCATAGTTGGCTGGCTCTAAGGCGTAGTAGGGAGGCAGAAGAGTATGGCTGAGGAGAAACAGTCCATGGCAGGGTAGGCAGAAGGCAGCAGTCCCAAGCCTCCCTTTCCCTCTTATCCTATCCAACAAACTACAAACATTTTGGGTGATGCCAACAACACTCAGGATAGCCTTTCTCATTATCCACAGCCAGAATAATGCTAAACCAATCAATGTTTAATTTAGTTACCATATTCTTAATCCAGATTCACATACATTTAATTCAGGCATCTTCAAAAAACCCTCACGTGCTGGGCATGGTGGCTCACGCCTGTAATCCCAGCACTCAGGAGTAGAAATAGGTGTATTGCTAAGTTCGAGGCTTGCCTGGGCTACATGGTGAGCTCAGGACCAGCCTGAACTACAAAGCGAGACCCTGTCTCAAAAAAAAAAAAAAAAGCCTCACATATGAGCACATGAGACTTTGGGGGAACATTTAGAGATAAGCTATAACATTTACTATAATTTTTATCTGTGCTTGGCATGTTTTGTAATTTAAAAATAAAATTTGCGGGCCGCAGATTTAGCTCAGTGGTTCCAGTACCTGCCTAGCAAGTGCAGGGTCCCTGGTTCGATCCCTGGTAATCACATATAACAATACCGGGTGTGGTGACTCACATCTACCAGCAATCAATACCATATACCACAGTGCCAGGCATGGTGGCTCATGCCTATAATCCCAGCACTCGGGAGGCAGAGATAGGATGATTGCTGAGTTTGAGGCTTGCCTGGGCTACATAGTGAGCTCAGGGCCAGCCTGAACTACAAAGCAAGACCCTATCTCAAAAACAGAATAAAAAGTAAAATAAAATAAAACAAAATAAAGTAAAATAAAATTTGCAAGGTTTTGCCAGTGCAAAGAGAAATTAATAAAATTTTTTCCTGTTGCTTTGTACGTACTAGCCAACCCACATATCTTACATTTTATTGCTTGCCTAATCTGAAATATTGTAAGATAAGAACTTAAATTTGAAATAAAATTCAATCTGAAGATATCTTGCAGAAGAAATAAATTAAAATCTCCCATGAGAAATGTCTTCTTAAACTAGGCTTCAAATATTTCCTGCACATAACATTTTTTAAAAAGACATATTCTTTTTAGAATCACAATGCACATCCACACAGGTACATGCAACCTAGCATTAAAGTCAGCAGTAACATAACAGAACCACATACAAAAAAATTCTGATAGTGGAATTACTTCAAATAGTACTCAAATGTGTACAGTGGTTTTTAGACAGGTCTGTCTAATTGTCCATTTTGTACTGCTCTAACAATCATTGAGGCTGAGTAATTTATAAAAAGAAAAGATTTATTTTTCTCAGTTCTTAAGGATGTGAAGTCTGACACTGAGTCTTAGCATCGACCAAGGACCTTTTGCTTTGTGGCCCAATGGTAGAAGGTAGAAAGAACAGCCATGACCTAAACACCTCCTCTTAGGCCCCGCCCTCAATATTCCAACATGTGAAATTTGTGCGACACAGTCAATAGCAACATGGAGTTTAAAATAGAGTCTCAAAATTATTAAAGAATCAAGTAGAAATTCTAGAACTTGAAAATATAAAATTAAAACAGAATTAAACTATAAAATAGTTAACTCAAACTGAATACTAGAAGATATTTTGCATACTATAACTCTAAAAAATAAAGAGAAAATACCAAAGAAATTAAGCAACATATAAGATTGTCTGACATGTGTAAAAAGTTCTGTAAAAAAAGAAGAGAAATGAGTAGCGTTATTAAAAATGATAACACTCAACATTTTCTCAGAACTAAATAATATGATTCACCACATTTAAAAATAATGAATGTCAATACAGAGAAATTCTTATCCAAGTAATGTGTGGTAAAATTGCAGAGCATACACCAACATTATTACAGCAACCATAGAAAATAAGAGGAGCTGCACAAGGAGCAATACATAGACTGAGAAATAACTCCTGAGCAACAATAGTGTAGAGCAGAGGATAATGGGAAAAAATAACTGTCAGTTGATAACAATACTCCCAAGTGAAAAATATCTCTCAAAACTTTGGATAAAAAAAACACAGTTTTAGACAAAGACTGAAAGATTGACCCAGCTTCAGACTCTCAGGATGTGAGCAAAATACTCTTGCAAAGGTCTGAAAGAAATAGTATTTCATTTAAAGAAATAGTATTTCAAAGAAATAGCATTCCTGAGGTATGTTGCCAATAAGGAAGAAATATAGAAGTAAATTTTGCCAGTGATAGGTTTATGACTCAATTGAGATCTTCAGAACATCTCTAAGCCACACAGAAATTGTAAATTGATAACCTGGAAATTTTGGGGAAAAAGCAGATGGTATGTGCTTACTGTGACACGCATTCAATAAATTAGAGGCCTCGCTTCTAATTAGAGCAAACAATAAACTATCTTGGAGTCGGTTAATCTTTTATTCTTTCATGAATGAAATATGGGCCATTCATGGATGGAATATAGGGTCCTTGATAGCTCTTTGCCTACATTAGCAAGAGTGGGATAATTTGCTAACCTTAGTCATTCATTACTGTGTGTTAAGAAACCTCCCAAGGAAATGGATACTTTGTAGTTCAGGATTATATATGTTAATTCAGCAAAGTGGGCACAAATACACTTTTTAAATTTTTCAAATCTTACTTTTTTTTTTTTTTTTTTTGAAACAGGGTCTCACTTTATAGTTCAGGCTGGCCCTGAGCTCACTATGTAGCCCAGGAAAGCCTTGAATTTAGCAATCTTCCTGTCTCTCCCTCTTGAGTGCTGGGATTACAGGCGTGAACCACCATACCGGGCACTGTGCTATGTGGTATTGATTGCTGGTGGGTGTGAGCCACCACACCCAGCATTGTATGTGGTTACCTGGGATTGAACTCAGGACTTTGCGCTTGCGAGGCAGGCGCCAGTACCACTGAGCTAAATCTCTGGCCCCAAATCTTACATTTTTTGCCATTCTTCAGAAGAAAAAGGACATTTCCACATTCTTTTATTTTTCTCCCTTAATTGTATTTTGCATATTAATTTATGAAATTATATCAGCAGTGCTGGAAATTTGCCTTTCTAATTGATGTGTGGCAAATATGCATCTATGATTTCTTTTTAATTTGGTTATGCTATCTTTAACATACAATTTTATTTTTATCTAGTCATATACATGGCTATTTCCTTTATGTTATACGGATTTTGTTCATGGCTAAGAAGACCCTTTTTCCCTTAGATTATAATGATACCCATATATATTTATCTCTAATATCTTGATAGTTTTAATTTTAATGTTTAGACTTAAGTCTCAGGTGAAACTTATTTTGTGATGCGATTTGAGTAGAGGGTTCACTGTTTTTTTTTTATCCACATAAGAAGCCTCTTGTTTCCACACCACTGGATTTGATATTCCATCGCTCTCCATGGATTTGAAGCACTGTTTTTATTATTTTACTGAGCCCTAAAATATACACAGTTCTGTTTCCAGGACTCTTTTTTTTGTTTCACGGATCATTTTGACAATATCTGTGGCAGGACCACATGAATTTAATTGCTGTAGTTTTATAATAGCTATATGTGTCAAACACTTTCTCTTCATCATTATTAATGAAAAATTTTCATGGCTATTTGGATGCATGTTCTTCTTCCAGCTGAACTGTTAAAATAACCTGTCAAGTTTAAAAGAAAGCTTCACTGGGATTTACATTTTAATTGCACTGAATTTATAGACTAATTTGAAAGGAATTGACACCTTTAAGCTATAGGGCCATTTAATTAGGAACAAGAAATTATAATACTTCATATTCAAGGCTCAAGAGACTTACACACACAAACACACACATGCACACACCGCTGACCAAAAATACACTGCATTTTAAATTTTTTTAAATAATCATTACAATAAAAGATATATTGTCATTAACCCCCATCACAATACTTCTCATTTCAAACACACTTATCCCATCATTCTTACCACTCTTTGAAGCAGTTCTTTTGTAAGTGTGCTCATAAGGTGTGATAAAAAATATGGTGACTGCTGTTGCCTAATGCATTCCAATGAAATGGCAGATTTGGAAAAACATTACCACATTTTCTTATCACCTTTTGCACCAGATCTGGCACCATAAAACTTCTGGTTCTTTCCCAAAGTCAAAATGACTGTGAAAGTTAAATGCTTTGAACTGATTCAGAACATGAAGCCAGCCACAATAGCACAACTAAAGACACATACAACACACATGCCCACAATATATCCAGTTGTCCCTTGGTGTCTGGGGGTGTTAGTTGCCAGAGCCCCATACAGATAACAAAATCTGTGGATACTCAAGGCCCTCAAGAAAAATGGCTCAGTACTTGTATAGAACCTACATACATCCCCCTGTTCCTTTTTAATGACTTCTGGATGGCTGATAACTTAGTACATTGTAAATGTGATAGTAACAGTTGTTATGATGTACTGTTAAGGGACTAATAACAAGGAAAAAATGTGAACATACCGAGTACAGATACAAAACATTTTTCTGAATACTTTTGATCCATAATTACTTGAAAACACACATGCCAAACCCACACTGTGTGTATAATATATACATAACCATACTTTCATTGTTTTCATTTTTTTTTGAGACAGGATCTCACTTTGCAGTTTAGGCTGGCCCTGAGCTCACTATGTAGCCCAGGCAAGCCTCAAACTCAGCAATCCTCCTGTCTCTGCCTCCCGAGTGCTGGGATTACAGGCATGAGCCACCACGCCCGGCTGTTTTGATATTTTCAGTATCCAAATATATATGAATTTAGTAGTCCTTTCAACTTTTTCTCCACAACTGCCTATATATGAGAGTTACCCATGACACTTGGGCCCTCTCAATTGTGTCACCATGCCTGGTGCCCGGCCTCTGCCATCTTGGCCTCAAAGAACTTGATCCAGTAGCATGTTCTGAACTGGGTAGTGCCGCCTCCAGAACAGACAAATCCTCTCTCTTAAGGACTTTGCTTCTGTGATAAAAGATGATAGTAAAGTCAGAAGTTGACAAAGACAAAGGCTTAAGGCAATGCCAAGAGACAGTAAAACAAATGAGTAAGCATAGAACACGGGAGAGGGAAGAGTATTGAGGTAGTTTGAGGCAATAGCCACAAACATCTGGAAGTTGTAGGCAAAACTTAAATCATACCTCTGGCAGAGTTGCAAGAGGCGGGGGGGGGGGGACAAAGAACACCTGCTAATAAGCTTCCTGGAGTCTCCTGTGGAATCGATTGACATTATTGGGCCATCAGAGCTATTTTGGTTTCTACACAGTATTCCAGATCTTGTGGAGGTTGGCCTGTGATAGTCTTTTTTTTAACTTCTCTTTATTTTCATCTAATAAATAAATGCTTGTAATCTTAAAATTAAATATAGGGACAGAGATGGGGAGAGAGTGGAATTAGATACATGCCTTTAGTCCAGCATTTGGAGAATGAGAAGCCTACCTTCCCCCTTAGCAGAAATTCCTGTCTCCCTCTTGCTCATAAAGAAGATGTCTAAGTTTGATCTCCTTCAATCCCTCACATCCTTTCTATTGTCAGAAAACTCTCACAAGACTCTCAGAAAAAAAGTAACCCCTTCCTTCTATTTGAATGATATCTTCTCCTCACCATCCACCCCAAGCCCTACAGACTTCTGTCTATTCCCTCGCTCACAATTTAGGCCACTGCAGTTGGGCTTTGCTCTACAATTAATTTCTTTAGTTCCCTCCATTCTTTTTCACTCTTCGTCCTATGAACATGCTTAAATCTCAGATAAAATCTCAGATAATATATTCCTCCCACCTAATCTAATTATCTGCTTCATTACCTGGTGTAATCTGCCTTTTTGCCTCTGTCCCAGCCACTAGCCCCTTCTCTGTTATTCTCCACATTGTTGTCCCAAATGCGAGTAATTAGGAATGTTTTTTAATACCTACCTTTTTTAATCTGTTTTACTGATAATATTGGTCATGAGTTGGTTATGAAAGATCTTACCTTCTGATTTGCACTCTTCTGATTTTCCATATTTCTCAACTTTCTGGCCATGTCTTCTCTCCCATTCTCTTTAAAACTGGCTTCTTCTTTCCTAATATCACCTTTTGTCAATAGTCCTTACAGACTATATTGTACTGAGATGTGGAGGGTGGAAGATATAAAAAGAAAGGAAAAAAGGAATGTGGCATAAGATCACTGGGAAGAGAAGAAGATATGAAAAATTTCAGTAGGTAAAAAGAAAATAGAAAGTCAGACTGATGTTTTGTAGCTGAGGCAAAGATCTAGTGTTAAGGGGGTTTAGAGAGTGTTTGTGTAGGTAAGAGTGTCTATGAAGATGGGTGGAAATGTACTTAGAAACTGAGGAAGGCCATAAGATTGTTCATACCTGTTAATATGTTTATGAATAATTTTGTTTGGTTCCTCAAAGCCCAGTTTTGTTAAGGATTTCTCTCACATGCCTTCTTGTGCAGTGCAGCTTAACTCTTATCCTTCTATGCACTTAGAGAATTCCTTGTCATTTTTATGCCAGTGGATAAATGGAGAGGAGGAATGGGAAGGGCAGGAGGTGAGACAATGAGCAGTAGAGGACTAAGTACAAAGTGGGGAGAGTCAAAAGGTAGGGGAGAAGATACGTCCTTGAAACTTAAAGTATTACAATCAGCCAATACTAATAAAACCAAAAAAAAAAAGAAGAATAAGACAAAAATAGACAATAGAAAGAAAAGAAAAAAGCCAGAATAGCCCATACCATAAAAAGTAATAAGGTTACAATAACTACAATTACCAAAACAACAGAAATAAGAACAGAAATCTTCATCCTATTGTTACAACATGAACACAGAGCTTCTGCCCAGTTCCTTCTACACAACTATCACTGTCTGTTTTTGAGTAGCCACAGTTTCTCCCAGTGGACAACCAACCTGCCTGTCTAGCAAGTTTCTCGTTCTGAGTTACACAATTGCCTCTTCAACGCCTAGAATACTGCTACTCCCTCCTAACTCAGATCTTGCCTTTGAGCTCCAGGTATGCCCCTCTGCGAACCTCTGTGGATCTGATCATCGTGGTCAATTTGGGGAATAGGTGTCTCGAACTTCTCTGTGTCTTCCCTCCAAAGTTTTTCTCTTTGCCTATAATGTATGGTCAAAAAGCTGCTGGCCTAGCTGCTTCAGATGTGTATCTGTTTTGACCCTGCTCATAGAAGCGGTAGAAGGATGCTTTCTTTCTCTTGGTTCTACTGAGTCCTGAGTTGTGGATCACTGAGTTGTTCTCTGGCTTTGTTCCACATAATTGTCACAGAACCAGTTTTCCCTTCCTTTTGCTGTTTTCTACTAGGCACTGCTGGGGGCCCCTGCAGAGGGAGCCTGCTGACTGTCAGGGCAGAGTGCACTGCGTAGGAGAGGAATGGATAGCTTGGTAATATTATTACAGTACTTTTTTGTGTCTTGGGGAAACCTCACTTCCTAGTTCACCAGCACTGGGACTTGAGTGCCACCTACTGGCCCTGGAGGCAGGAGCGTAGCTGTGTGGCAATTAAATTTTATCCTGTTGTTTGGGGCTTGAGTGCCTGTGTTGGAAATACCTCGTTTCCCTGTGCCCAGTGGAGAGAAAAGCATGACTGTGCATCTGCTCAGTCTGCTGGGCTGTCACTGAAGGTTCGGGTTGCTCCTTCCCTCAGACTGGTCCTTTCCCAAGATGGTACATGCACCAGGTCAGGGTGGGGGCAGTGTGCCACGATCCAGGAGTGGACTGTTAGACTCTCCCACCCTCTTAAACACTGGGTTTTAATCCGGCTGGGTTTTCTTTTCATTTATGCTCCCGTGTTATACTTTATCTTCTTTCCCCACCTCAGAGTAACTGCTTTTCTTCCAGACCCAGTCAGCTTCAGGGCTGTTGCCCCTGTCAGCCGCTGTGAATCTACTGCTTTGTTCTTTCTCAGATGGTACTGTTTCTCCCGCCTCTCTGCAGTTTCTAAGTTTCCTCTCCAGTCCCTCCCAGTTCTTGGATGTCTACTTTCTTTTCTTTTCCCCCAATTGTTGCCTTTCAGGTAATCTGGATTCGGGGGCGCAGAGAAGCTGTATTTTGCTGCCGGATGCTACCCCACCACTTTCCAGCCTTGGGAATCAAACTAGAAATCAGTTTTGTCTGAGTCTTGAGCCTTTCAGCTCCTGGAGTAGTATCAATCTGACTGTGTCCTTTCTCTATGAAAAATTATCTCTCAACTTTCTAGGGTCAAAAGGTCAGCAGAATAAAGGACAAGCTCCATGACTTGAGATGCAAGGCCATTATTTATCCCCTGCCACCTCCCTCGCCTTGTCTCTCTAGAGATAGCATTTCAACTTGTTCTCAGAGCTGGGGATAGATTTCATCCTCTCTGTTCCCCAGCTGCACCGCTTTCTGGTAGGTTAAACTCTGCACAAACACCCACGATAGCCCTGTGCAGCATCATGGTCAACGGCATCCCAAAGCAATGCTAGAGTTTAAGTCTTCATTGCAGCAGAATGAGAAAGGGATTGAGGCTGGATGGAAGAAAGACAGGTTTTCTCCTCCTCCCTTAGGGATGGGCCTCATGGCTAATCGATGTCGGAATGGATGACAAAAACTTGCTGTTCAGTCACAAATGTGAACACAGGCTCAAAGGGTGCTTTAGAAAAGCCTAATGTGCCACGATGGAGAAAACCCGACTTCCCTCTCCCCCTCTGTAATCCTGAATGTGCTTTGAATGCGAGGTCACTGGAGATGTGCAATAACCACATGATGTTCTGTTATAGTTATTAAGCCTCAGGAAACTTTTCTTATTTTTCAACATTTCAAGTAAACAAGGGATAAGGAAGGGAAATGGGATGAAAACAAAAATTGAAATGTGTTGTGTACCAATTCCCTGCAAGGAATATAATCATCATATAATATAAACATGAACTAATAAAAATAAAAACTGGAAAGAATCCTCGTATTGATTGTGGAACTATCTATAGACATTTTCTAGTAAGCTACGTTGGTTTTCCTATGTCAAGCACTTGTTCATTGTATAGTACTTGAAAGCATTATGATATTCTTGGAGAATTTGTGACTGATTAATTTCAGTTGGCAATCAGCACTTAAAATTCACAATAAACAATAATGGCTTAAGTATTTTTATTTACTTATTAATTAAATCATTTTACCAGGACCTATACAAAATTTTTCATCTTTAAAACACACTGACAACCTGTTTGGACTTCTTTATTCTACAAATATGGGGCCTTTTAGAAAGTTTAAAAGCATCATAAATTTTTAAATGAAAATATTAACTTAAATTCTGTTTCTCACATTCTGAAAAACCCAAATTACAGACCTCAGACCCACTTAAAATAGCTGAGCTTCTGAAATTTTATGTTTAATTCCTGATGCATATGAGTGATCTCAGGCCCTTTAGGAAAAATGGCATATTTAGCAATTAGAGGGCAAAATCCCCTCTGTCGAGGAGCTATGATGTGGGGAGCATCTTGCTACCACCAAGCTATAACACTTGCAAAGCCCTGCTGTTCTAAATGTGAAATACACCAAATATGCAGAAAAATATAAAGGATAATATGAATGTTTGTGTTAAATAACTATATTCTATTTATTTTTTAAATTGCAATTTTTATTGGTACATTTTATATACACATCGTGATCACACTCAACATTATTTGTACCAGTATATGACACAACTTAATTCTCAATTTTCTTCATTCCACTACCCACCCTACCATTCTCATCCCCCTGTATACATATGCTTTCTTTCCTTATTCTACCATCATATTTTTTATTTTTTCTTTCCCCTTGTTACTTACCCATACCCCCTTCCCTTTGAATATTTTTTTTTTGAGACTGGGTCTCGCTTTGTAGTTCAGGCTGGCCCTGAGCTCACTATGTAGTCCAGGCAAGCCTCGAACTCAGCATTCCTCCTGCCTCTGCCTCCTGAGTGCTGGGATTACAGGCGTGAGCCATCACGCCCAGCACCCTTTGAATATTTTCTAGTTCATGATACCTAACATACATTCTAGAACTCATTTACATCTTCTGATTCTCATACCAGAGAGAAGATACAGTATTTACACAACTGTGACCTATTTATTTCACTTATTAGTATGTCCACAAGATATATCTATTTGAGTATAAATGACTCAAACATATTCTTTATGGCAGAGTAATATTCCATTTTTTTTAAACCCACATCTTTATCCAGTCTCCAATTGATGGGCATTTGGGTTGTTTCCAAGATTTAGCTATCACAGACTGAGCTGCTATGAACATAGCCATGTGCACATGTGTTGCTGTGATATAAATCTTTTAATTCTTCTATGTATATTCCTAGCAGGGAAATATCAGAGTCCAATGGGACCTCTAATCCTAGTTTTTGAGGAATCTCCACAGTGGTTGCATCAGTCTGTGCTCCCACCAAGAATGGAGGAGAGCCCCTCTCTCTCTCTCTACAACCTTGCATTTGTTTCTGGTTAATTTCATAGTAGCAGCCATTCTTTGTGGAATGAGATGAAATTTCAGTGTTGTTTTCATCTACATCTCTCGAATGACCAGTGATGTTGAGCATTTCTTCATGTGGTTCTTAGCTGCTTTTACTTCTTCCTCTGAAAAGTGTGTGCTCATTTCAGATGCCCATTTTTGAATTGAGTCTTTAAATTTGGGGAGCTGATTTTTAAAGTTCTTTATATATTCTAGATAGTAGCCCTTTGTTTGAGAAACAGCTGGTAAAATTTTTTCCCATATTGTTGGTTATCTTTTTACTTTGCCAATGGTTTTTTTTTCTGTGCAGAAGCTTTTTAATAGGATGAGATCCCATTTGTTGATTTCTTCACCTAGTTCTCATACTATAGAGGTTTTATTCATAGTCTTTCCCTAAGCCAGTGTCTCCAAAAGTTCTTCCTAACCTGTTCTGCAGCAGGTTTAGTGTTTCTGTTTTAATGTTTAGGTCTCTAATCCACTTTAATTTTAGTTTAGTGCATGGTGAAAGAGATAGGTCTACGTTTAGTCTTTGGCAGGCAAAAGTTTTTCCAGCACCATTTGTTAAAGAGGCCATCTTTCCTCCACTGAGGATTTGGCTCCTTTGTCAAAGATGAGGTGGCTTAATATATCTGCAGTTGTTTCTGGTACCTCTAATCTGTTCCAATGATCTTCAGGACTATTATTTTGGCAGTACAATGCAGTTTCTAGCACAGTGGTTTTGTAGTATAGTTTCAAGTTAGGAATTGTGCCACCCCCTGCTGTGTTCTTGTTGCATAGAATTGCTTTTGCTATTTTAGGTCTGTTTTGGTTCCAGATGAATTTTTGGATTCTTTTCTGTAGATCTGTGAAATACGCTGTTGGGATTTCAATTGGAATTGCATAGAATCTATATAGCTGTTGGTAGAATATAGCCATTTTGATGATATTGGTTTTTCCTACCCATGAACAAGGGATATCTTTCCACTTTCTGATACCTA
This sequence comes from Thryonomys swinderianus, assembly GCA_004025085.1. Classification (NCBI taxonomy): domain Eukaryota; kingdom Metazoa; phylum Chordata; class Mammalia; order Rodentia; family Thryonomyidae; genus Thryonomys; species Thryonomys swinderianus. The sequence continues at coordinate 15,573 of PVIC010034456.1, forward strand.
CTTCAATCTCCTTTTTCAGATTGCTATAGTTTTCAGAGTAGAAGTCTTTCACCCCCTTTGTTAGATTGATTCCTAGATATTTCATTTTTTTGGATGCTATTGAGAAGAGGTTGACTCCTCAATTTCTCTCTCAGTGAGTCTGTTGTTTGAGTATGCAAAGGCTATTGATTTTTGAGCATTGATCTTGTATCCAGCTATATTACTAAATTGGATTATTAAATCTAGCTGTCTTTGGTTTAGTTTTTATGATCTTCTATATAGAGTATCATGTCACCTTCAAATAATGACAGTTTTAACTTCTTCCTTCTTTATTCCTTTTATTTCTTTCTCTTGTCTAATTGCTGTGGGTAATGTTCCATCACTATATTGAATAAGAGTAGTGATAGTGGGCACCCTTGTCTTCTTTCTGATCTTAGTGTCAAAGGTTTCAGTTTTTGACCATTTAGAATGATACTGGCTGTTGGTTTCTCATAAAGAGTTTTTATTAGTTTGAGATGAAGTCCATCTGTTTCAATTTTCTATAGAGTTTTGATCATGAATGGTGTTTGATTTTGTCGAAGGCTTTTTCTGCATCTATTGAGATAACCATATGGTTTCTGTCTTTAATTCTATTAACATAGTGCATTACATTTGTTAATTTTATGTATGTTGAACCACCCTTGCATCCTTGGGATGAATCCAACTTGGTCAGGGTGTATGATCTTCTTGATGATTCTCTGTATTTATTGAGAATTTTTACTTCAATGTTCATGACAGAGATTGGTCTGTAGTTCTCTTTTTCTGTTGGGTCAATCTCTCCATTTGGAATCAATATAATGGTTGTTTCTAGGAATGAGTTTGGGAGTACTGCACTCCTTTTAATTTAATTAAAGAGTTTGAGAAGTAATAGTGTTAACTCTTCTTTAAAAGTTTTGTAGAATTCAACAGTAAAGCCATCAAGTCCAGGGCTTTTCTTTCCCAGTAGGTTGTTTTTTTAATTACATCGTCAATTTCACAGGTTGCTATTGAGGTGTTTAACATTTTCATATCTTTTTCGTTCAACTTTGGAAGTTCATCTGTATCTAGAAATCTACCCATTTCTTCCACATTTTCCATCTTTTTGGAATACAAATTTTCAAAGTAGACTTATGTTATCCTCTGGACTTCTGCTGGATCTGTGGTGATTTTCCCTTTTTCATTTCTAATAGCATGGATTTGGGCCTTTTCCTTCCTTTGTTTGATAAGGTTGCCTAAGGGTCTGTCAATTTTGTTTATCCTTTCAAAGAACCAACTCTTTGATTTGTTAATTTTTTGTATAATTCTCTTAGTCTTCATTGCATTAATTTTTGATCTGAGCTTTATGATTTCCTCTCTAGTACAAGCTTTGGGTTTGTCTTGCTCTTCTTTTTTTGGTAGTTTGAGGTTCAGCATTAGATTGCTGATTTGAGCTTGTTCTGTTTTCCTGGGGTAGGTATTTAGGGCTATGAATTCAGTTCCCTCATAAAACTGCTTTCATCATGTCCCATAAATTTCTGCATGCTGTACTGGAATTATCATTTAATTGTAAAAACTGTCCAACTTCTTCTGTGACCCCCTGGTTGGTCAGCAGAATGCTACTCAATTTCCATGTGTTTGTGAGGATCTTGGAATTTCTTTTGCTATTCAGCTCCAATTTCAATGCACTATGATCTATGATATCATAGATATCTAAGATATCTATCATATCTAAGATATGAAGGATATCTTCAATTCTTTGCATTTACTTAAACATTTCTTGAACTAGCATGTGATCTGTTTTGGAGAATGATCTGTGAGCAGCTGAGAAGAATGTATATTCTGATTTTGTGGAGTGAAATACTCTGTAGGCATCTATTGAGATCATTTGTTAGAGTTTGGTTTAACTCAAATATTTCCTTATTAATTATTAATTTTTTAATTTTTTGAATCAGGCTCTCATTTTGTAGTTCAACTGGCCCTGAGCTCACTGTTTAGCCCCAGCAAGCCTCAAATTCACAGCAGTCCCCCTGCCTCTGCCTTCTGAGCATTGGGATTACAGCCGTGAGCTACCACACCAGGCATTGTGATGTGTGGTACTGATTGCTGGTGGGCATGAGTCACCACTCCTGGTGTTGTAGTGTGGTTACTGGAGATCAAACTCAGGACCTTGCACTTGCAAGGCAGACACCGAGCCACTGAGCTAAATCCCCAGCTCCTCCTTATTGGTTTTTTGTCCAGTCTATCTGTCTATTTGTAACAGCAGGGTATTGAAGTCCCCTACTACTACTATATTAATGCTTATCTGGCTTTTCATATCCATTAATATTTGTTTTATATAGTTGGGTTCATTAGAATGTGGTGCATAAATACTTATGACCATTATTTTTTTTTCTTGGTATGCTCCCTCTATGAGAATATAGTGACCTTCTTTGTCTCTCATAATCAATTTTGGTTTGAAATCTATTTTGTCTACAAATAGGATAGTCACTCCTCCTTTTTTGCAGTTTTCTGACTCATGGAGAATTGTTTTCCATCCCATTATTTTCAGTCTATGGCTTTCTTTCTGAATTAGGTTTGCTTCTTGTACACAGCAAACTGTAGGATCTTGCTTCTTGATCCATTCTGCCAGTCTGTCTTTTAATTGGTGCATTGAGTCCATTGAGATTAATGGTTATGAGTGAGGGGGACTGACTTAGAGCTGTCATGGTTTCCTGTTCTTGGCTCTTTTATTCTTTGCTTTTGCCCTTTTCCATTCAGTTTCTTGTCTTGGCCAATGTGTTCACTTGGCCAATGTGTTCACTCTGTTGGGTCTCATGAGTTTGTAACTTTCAGTGTTTTTTTTTTTTTATAAAATATTCTTTAGAGTTTTTGGAGTGAAAAGTACTTTGCAGGATGCATCAGTCTATGTTGGAGGATGTTTTTCTGCAAGGTTTGAAACACTTCACTCCAGGCTGTCCTTGTGTTGAGTGTTTGGGTTGAAAAGTCTGCTGTGATACTGATGGGTTTCCCTTTTTTCTTTTCTCTAACTCCTTTCAGTATTTTGTTCTTTTCTTGGATATCTGCATCCTTGATAATTATATGCCTAGGTATAGATTTTTTTTATGTCAAAGCCATTTGGAGTCCTGTATGCTTTGTTTATCTGTATGTCCATTTCTTTTCCTTTTCCTGTGAAATTTTCTGCCATTATATCTGTGAACATTTTTTCATGTCTTTTTTACTGTCTCCTGCTTACTCAGTGACTCCAATTAGTCTTATGTTATTCTTCTTTGTATCTTCTAAGAGCTGTTGGATTGATGTCTCATGGTCCCTTGACTTTTTCCATGCATTATACCTTTCCTGTTCATTGGCTGTGATCCTGTCCTCTAGGTCTGAAATTCACTCCTAAGCTTCACTCATCCTACTTTATTAACTTTCATTAGAGTTTTTAATAACCTGAAACTCTGTTTGAACCTGTTCAACATTGCTTTTGTTCTCAGATTCTATCATGACCCATGATTCTATCATGACCCTTCTTTAGCATTATTAATCATGTCTTTCAATATGGATAGTATCTCTGTTTCCATCTCAGAGATTATTTCTGATTTCTCTTTTACTAGATCTTTTGTTAACATCTCAGAGTCCTGGTGATTGAGATTCAGTTTGCTCTATTTTTCTTTTCCTTGAATTCCCCTGTGGTGATGATCTTTGTATTAGAGTTTTAAAATTTTTTTTATTTCTGTTCCTTTGTTGTTGCTGATGTCTCAGCAATGTTTGTTGCAAGTCTTTTTCTTCCTAATATTTGGATCTCTTAGGAGATGACTACTTCCTGGGTTGTGTGCCTTGGATCTATGATGGCTCTTAACTATTCTCAGTTCTGGCACACCATGGGAGGTATTTGAACAGAGCAATCACATTATCTTTGTTAACATAATACAGTCAGTATCATCAACAGTATTGTGGGCAGCACAGGAAATTATAAACTTTGGCTACTACTGTCCTGATACCTTTAACCTCATGAGTTACGTCTGTGACCATATGCCAAAATTTAAAATTAATCAT
>PVIC010034457.1:0-19584 GCA_004025085.1 Thryonomys swinderianus
ACTTGCGAGGCAGGTGCTGGAACCACTGAGCTAAATCTCCAGCCCAACTTTTTTTTTTTTTGGGAGAGGGTCTCGCTTTGTAGTTCGGGCTGGCTCTGAGCTCACTATGTAGCCCAGGCAAGCCTCGAACTCAGCAATCTTCTTGTCTCTGCCTCCCGAGTGCTGGGATGACAGGCGTGAGCCACCACGCCTGGCTTCCAGCCCAATTTTTAACGATAATCTTTACATTCTTCACATATATACTTTTCAAGTCTGAAATTTATTAGTTTTCCCATTTTTATCTGGAAAAGTACAGCACTTAGAATGCCATTCCATTGTACATGTTAAGGATCATCTGCATTTTATAACTACTTTGCTTTTATAAGCCCTTACTTATTTTTGTTTCAAATAATCAATTCTTTAGATTCATATCATGTGTTTAAGATGTTTGTTCACTCTTGTTTCTTATATTTCATTCTTTCCTTCTAAACTGAATTTCTTCTACTAAATCTTATCCTTAGAAAGAACTAATAGTGATATCCTTTAGTGGTAAACTCCTTGTGTCCTTTTAAGTGAGAGTACATGTATTTTTTTCCCTGAGTTTTAAGTAATAGATTAATATGCAAAAACATTTTTAGGTTAATAGCAGCTATATTTCAGTATATTATTCCATTACCTTCTCTCTTCAGTTGTTATAGTGAGAAGTCAGTTGACTGTCTTGTTATTTCTTGAACTGCATCTGACTTATTTTCTGTTTTTTTTAAATTTAAATCTTTATTGGTACATTATATATACACATCGTGATCACACACAATATTGAGAATTTGTACCAGCAGGTGACACAATTTCTCATTTTTTCCCCATTTCTCCACCCGCCCTACAACCCCACCCACGTTGTTTTTAAGTTATTTTGCCCTGGCCAGGAAAGATGAGGCATGCTTGTGATCCCAGTGGTTAGGGAAGCTGAGGCAAGAAAACAGAAAGTTCCAGCCCAGCCAAACAATTTAAAGAGACCTTGTCTCAAAGGTAGGGGAAAGTAATGCGGGAAAGAATAAATATGATTTGAAAAAAAAAAGAAAGCACATGTATATAGGGGGTGAGGAGTTGTGTGTACCAATAAAGAATTCAATTTTAAAAAGAAAGCAAGAAAAAAGAAGTGGTAAGGATGTAGCTCAGTAGTAGAGCACTCCTGGGTTCAAACCCCAGTACCCTCTCCCCCAAATAATTTGGATAAATGAGTTTAAATTTGGATCTCAGTGAACTTATTCTGCACAGACTTACTTATCTTCTTGAATCTCAGGATTCACACTATTTAAATATTGCCTCTCTCTTGCTCTTTCTGGGAAATGTGTTTATTGGACTCTCTTATCCTGTCATCCATGTGGCTTAGCCCTTCTTCATATTCCCATACTTTTAACTTTTTATCATGCATTCTGGGTCATTTTCTCATATATATCATCCATTTTACTCATCTTTATTTCAGATAAATCTAATCAGGTGATTGAAGCTGTCCATAGAAGCTTTAATTTGTTACTATAGCTATAATTTTAAAAAATGATATCTGGTTCTTGTTCAAGTCTCTGTTTTCTAAAAACTTTTTAAAAAGTCCTCCTTTTACATCTTTAATCACTTTAAACATACTTTATGCACTCTGTTAGAAATTCTTGGCATCCGATCCTGCCATTGCATCTGCCATCTCATGGTAGATTGTATTCTAAATTTTGTATTTTGAGTTGATCTTTGACAGAGGCTTATGGAAATACTGTTATGGGGCATGGGTTTTGGACTTGTTCCCTGGAATAGATTTGTGTTTGCTTTTGCCGTGTGTTCATACATATTTCAGTCCAGTTCAAATTGTCAAGTTAATTTCATAGTATGGTTGTTCCCAGAGTATGAATATGGTGTACAGGGTGACTCCAAATTTAAAGTATGTATACTGTATAGTACAAGTCCACAGTTATGCAGTCTCAGGAGTTACTAGCTCAGGAGAGACAGTTTTCTTGATGGCACTGGTAGACAGCTAAAATAGTCTGGTTTCCTTGTTTTCCAGACACTGGAGCATTTCTCTTATTTTCTTTCAATCTCAGAAAGGATGTTTGTTGTGTTTTATTTAGAACAGTAGGAAGTCAGTGACATGGGGTTTCGGGGGAAACTAAATGTGCTGAATTGCCAAAAACAGAAATCTGGGCAAGGTTATTTCCCTGTATTTACAAGAGACTATATATTCAACATTTTCTCTAATGTGGAAAAATCCCAGTGTACCATTTATTTGCAATGGATTTTAAAATGTGAACTGTTTTTAAAAATCTGTGAAATTACTTCATTCTAAGAAATTAGCTGAGAACTATTCTTTTTAAATTTGCAGTGGGCACTTCTTGAAACAATGTTTATTAAATAATGAATCCTACATTGGAATCTAGAACCAGGTACACAAAGAATAATAGGAGCAGAAGCTATCTGTATATTAGTAGCAGCACTTTTAGGAACAAGTATTAGAAACTTAACTCTGATTCAAGTAAAAAAGGAATATTCATTAATTCAAATAGCTGAAAAATCCTGGGGTATATTGTTCACAGGAGAGGTAATTAGATTCTCTTTGAAGCACTTTGTTCTCCTTTCTTCTGAGATGGTTTCATCTTTATTTGGAGTCTTTCTGTGGTGGCAAGATGTTTTCCAACAGCTCCAATGAAAGAGGACTTCTCTTTCCTGGGCTAGCAAATGTAGGACTATGACCTATATCTGGGGTCAACTCTCTGCTCCAGGAAAATCCACATAGCTGGGGTGGGGATGATATACCCAATGGAACTGGTCCCAGGAGGGGTGGTGAGAGTCAACTTTGGTCAAACCACATAGGCTGTGGATAAAAAAGGATAGTTCTCTAAGAAAACCCTGGAACCTGGGTAAGCAAAGTACTGAAATGTTTCTATCAGGTAATTTCCTCTTTGTGTTCATTTCAGGACAGTGTTGAGTTTAGAAACATCTGCAGTCATTTGGCTCTACAAATCGAAGGACAGCAGTTTGACAGAGACTTGAATGCTGCCCACCAGTGTTTGAAGACAATAGTCAAGAAGCTGATTCAGTCACTTGCTAATCTTCCTTCAGATGCCCATATGGTTGCCTGCGCTTCTTTGAGACAGATCTTACAGAATCTCCCAGACACATGAGAGTTAAAAGCACCAGAATGTCATCCACGGCTAGTGTTAGGAGAACTGGATTCCACCTTTCTAATTGCATCAGCAGACAATGGGCATTTTTATTACCAACAAGGAGACTTCATAGCCCATGCCTCAGTCTGATCGATGGTACCTGTGGCTTTCACAATTAGAGCATGTTAGTTAAAAATTTTAAAGCTGTGGTTCATATTTAATTATGTTTTCTATTTGCTCTCTTTCAATTGAAATATATTTCATTTTGTGGAACTGATTGGATTACATGTGTATACATTTATTAATTTATAGTAAGTGTTAGTTTTCACTGAATGATACCTTAATCTATGTTCATATTAATGTTTGCTATAAGGATTAATATGGTTATTTATATTAAAGCTCTGCAAATCTTAAAATTGTGTTGAATAAATAGGACATTTGGTTTGATAAACAGGACATGTTCTACTTGCTGGCACTTCACTTTTGGTTATGAGAATGAGTTTTAATTATAGGACCATGTGAGACAATACAGTAATTATGAATCTAATCCTACTGTTAATAACTTAATATTGGGAAGGAAGCATTGCTTCTAGCCCTTGTGACTCATCTGCTGATTTGTAAACCTAGAATGATGAGCTCTGAAGTACTAAGACTACATGATATGTAAGTACAAAGTACAGTATGATTAAAGTGTCATGTGGAAATATCTGGCTCTTCTCATTGTTTCTAACTATAATTAAAGAGGGACCTTCTTTTCTTCTTTCAATTTGATTTGAATCTTTACTGGAACATTATATATATACATCATGTTCATACTGAGTATTGAGAATTTGTACCAGTATATGACATGATTTAATTCTCATTTTTCCCATTCTCCTACCCACCCTACAACCCCACATCCCCATATACATAAGCTTTTTTCTTTTTCTTTTTTTATTACCATCACATTTTTTTCTTTCCCCTCGTTACTTACCCTAACCCTTTTCCTTTTGCATATTTTTTATTTCACAGTATTTGTCATATATTCTAGAACTCATTTATATCTTCAGTTTCTCATACCAGAGAAAAGATATGCTATTTATACTCCATGACCTATTTATTTCATGAAGTGAGACATTCTTGTCAAAAAAAGAGAGTGGACGCCGGGCGTGGTGGCTCACGCCTGTAATCCCAGCACTCGGGGGGCAGAGACAGGAGGATTACTGAGTTCGAGGCTTGCCTGGGCTCCATAGTGAGCACAGGGCCAGCCTGAACTACAAAGCGAGACCCTGTCTCAAAAAAAAAAAAAAAAAAAAAGAGAGAGTGGACATACTGAAAGATTTCTCTAACCATTTAGACACTAAGAGCTAGGAAAAGAAAAAGAGGATGAGTTTGTTTGTTTTTTCCTAAGCAAAAGCAATCTATACATATTTAGAAAAATCATAGCTTGGGCCGCAGATTTAGTTCAGTGGTTCTGGCGCCTGCCTTGTAAGCGCAAGGTCCTGAGTTCGATCCCGGTAACCACATACAATGCTGGGCGTGGTGGCTCACGCCTGTAATCCCAGCACTGGGGAGGCAGAGACAGGAGGATTGCTGAGTTCCAGGCTTCCCTGGGCTCCATAGTGAGCTCAGGGCCAGCCTAAACTAAAAGCGAGACCCTGTCTCAAAACAAAACAAAACAAAAAAACAAAGCTTCCTCTTGTTCAATGATGATTATATGAGAACAAAAAAAGGTGAAGTGTTTGTTCCCTCTTACATGTTAAATAGAAGTAGCCTCTGGATTACCAAAAAATATTATAGTATACGTGTACAACTTGTTTTCTAAAAGCATTATAAACTGGATCTATGTGATGAGAGTACATTCCCTACAATATAAAAAATAAAATAATGAGTGAAGATTTTTTTCATTTCACCCATTGTGATCCTCATTGGTTTCAAATGTTTTCTTCCAGGATGTGAGAATGGAAGGTAAATCTATTGCTTCTCTTTCAATGTAACTCACCATTTCAACAGAAAAAAAAAATGTAAGAACTATAAAGCTGAATTCCAAAGGAAAAGGGAAGCTTTTTTATGTATGTGTGTCGGGGGGTTGTAAGGCACGGAGGTAAACATTTATTTCTTGGGCATGTTCTGAGTTCCAGGAAGCATTCTATTTGGGGCAGGATATGACTTTACACTATGAGGAAGTTTTTCCACCAAAATGGATTTTATCCTAGTGGTCTCCTTTAAAGACTCATTGCTACCTATAAACTCTCTTCCCTGTTGTAACTAATAATGTACCCAATTAAAGACTTTTGAGGCTTATCCCAAGACGTTGAACATTTTGGCTTTTCTCTCATTGCCTGTGCTTTTTCCTAACTTTGCACCCTATTTTCCTTCTATGATTAAAATCCAACTCATTCTTTGAGGCTTGATTTACCCACCACCATGTATGAACTCTTCTGGACTGTCCTAATTGGAGGTGAACTTCTCCTTGTCTTTCATGGAGCACATTTTGAGCTACTGCTCTGGTATTTATCATATACTATCTTCATAGTACTGCTATTGGTGCATCTCTGACCAAGATCACTTTGTAAAGGAAAGAATTTTTCTAGACCTCTTCATGTAGTGCACAATATGTATAGCTCTAAAAGTTCTTTGCAATCCATTGTCCCTTCCATGATTTTATTTCTCCTCAACTTGTTTATGTTTCTATGTATTATGTGCTTTTGTCAATCTGTACGATTATTTCATTATGCATGCCACCAAGACCCTCTGCCTTTTCTCAGGGACAATGTGTTCGCTATTGGCCATACTTTATTTCCTAATTTGTGATGTGCAATATGGTAGCCACTGGCCACATGTGACTATTAAGCACAGAAAATGTAGCTTGTCTGAACTGAGATGTGCTTTAAATATAAAATGTACCCAGCTTTTGAAAATTTAGTACTAAAAAAACCTCTAAATTATCTAAATATTTTTATTATTGACTAGGTATGGAAGTCATGAGTTTGAACACTTCAGATTAAATAAAATATGTCTTTAAAATTAATTCTACCTGGCTCTTTTTACTTTCACGATGCCTACTAGAGAGTTTTAAACTCCACAAGTAGGATACATTATATTTCAAGGGTACAGTGCTGTTCTAGAAAATTCACTAGGCAATTCACTGCTGTCCATGACAGTTTACCCTCTGAATGTTGTTCCATACCTTCTCTAAACCCTTTCTGTATCTTCCAGTTCTCAGCTTATGATTATGCTTCTGATTGCAAGGGATAATGAAAACCATCGGAAAGCAAGTTTAGCATCTCAGCAGATCTTCCAGCCTTGCATATGCACCAGTGTACTCTTTAGTTCCTTCCTGTGTGCTTTGTTTGTTTGTTTGTTTGTTTTGAGACAGAGTCTCACTTTGTAGTTCAGGCTGGTCCTGAGCTCACTATGTAGCCCAGGTAAGCCTTAAACTCACAGCAACCCTCCTACCTCTGCCTCCTGAGTGCTGGGATTACAGGCGTGAGCCATCACACCCAGCACTGGGGTGTGTGGTACTGATTGCTGGTGGGCGTGAGTCACCATGCCCAGTATTGTGGGATGAGCCAAGGGGATTGAGCCAAGGACCTTGTGTTTGCTAGGCAGGCCACTGAGCTAAATCCCTGGCCCTCCTTCCTGTTTTAAGGAGGTCCTGCCCTGCTTCCACCCAAGGCTGCTCAGGTGCTCAGATCCTGGATCATGTCCTTTGGAACTCACTCACTGACTTCTCTTTTGCACTCATTCTTTTGCCTAGCATATTATTGTATGATGTGTACTGAATTTTCATTCCCTTAATAGCAAAACTTGATGCAATAGTTGTTTAAATCAATTACCTACATTTTATTTTTTCCTAGTCTCCTCCAAATTCTTTCCAAGTGAAAACTGTGTCCATGACTGCTCTTTTCGAGACCCTGAATGATGTGCCCACTAAAAAGTTCAATGGCGTGTATCAGTCCTTATCAAAATTGATCTCTCAGCATCTTAGACACAGTTGATTACTCCTTTCACAGATCACCTTCTAAATTTATGTTTCTAAATTAGCAGCCTTTCGTGCTTCCTCCATGGCTTTTTATCCTGGTTTGTCCAAATCTGATTTCTTGATTTTGGCATGTTCCAGGTTCACTTTTGGCTCTCTGTTTAGACTTACTCCTTGGTAATTTTAAATACCAGCCATTTACCACTGACACCTAGGTATATAGGTGTCATCCAACATGATCTCCAGATTTGTGTCAAAATGATTTTAAACAATTTCCGTTTGGATATTTAAAAGGCATTTCAAATTTCAAAATGAAATTCTTGGTTCCCTAACCTGATTCTCTACATCTTCCAAATCCCAGTTGGCTGCGACTCCTGTTCTTCTGGTGACATTAAAAATGCTCTTAGAGGGCCGGAGATTTAGCTCAGTGGTTCCCGAGCCTGCCTCGCAAGCACAAGGTCCTGAGTTCGATCCTGATAACCACATATAATGCTGGGCGTGGTGACTCACGCCCACCAGCAATTAATACCACATACCACAGTGCCGGGTGCGGTGGCTCATGCCTGTCATCCCAGCACTCGGGAGGCAAAGACAGGTGGATTGCTGAGTTCCAGGCTTGCCTGGACTACATACTGAGCTCAGTGCCAGCCTGAACTACAAAAGCGAGACCCTGTCTCAAGAAAAAAAAAATGCTCTTAGATTCTCCCTTGACTCCTCTATCACTCTCACCTACATTCATATAATCCACAAGTCCTATTGGCTCAATTTTTGAAATAGGATCACTTCTCAAATCAGGTCATTTCTCACTCCTTTGGTGACCACGACTCAAGTCCTAGATATAGTTAACTTTTGTTTAGAATATTGTAGTGTTGGGCCAGAGATTTAGCTCAGTGGTTCCAATGCCTGTCTAGTAGGCACAAGGTCCTTGGTTTGATTCCTGGTAATCACATACCACACTGCTGGGCATGGTGGCTCACACCTATAATTCCAGCACTTGGGAGGCAGAGGCAGGAGGATTGCTAAATTCGAGGCTTGCCTGGGCTACATAGTGGGCCAGCCTGAACTACAAAGTGAGACCCTGTCTCAAATAAACAAACAAACAAACAAATAAATAAATAAATAAAAAGAGACTGTTGTAGTGTCTCCCTAAATGTTTAGACTACCTCTTGTGTAGTATGACCTCTCTTATCATCTGTTCTTTCCATAGCAGCCACAATAATAGAGGTCAGTTTAATCATTCTCTATCGCTAAGCCACCAATGGGTTTCATTTTTACTAATAATACAATTTAAATTCTTCCCATATCCTACTACATTTCTATTCGAAAATGTAGGCTTCTTTTCAAATACAACGCATAATTTTAGGACCTTTGTACTTATTCTTCCTTCTACCTGAAAGACTTTATTCTCATCTACTTCAAGTAGGTCCCTGCAGTTTGTCACCTCATTAAAAAAGCCATCTTTTGCCCCCTTAATGAAAATAGTATCTCCGCCATTCTTATCTCTCTTCCCTATTTTTCCCCTATTGCTCTTCTGATCACCTAAATTCATTGAATTTGTATATTGTTTGTTGTCATGGGTAAGCAGTGGCCCTCAAAAAAAGTGTTCATGTAATAATCCAGGGAAACTATGGCAGTTACATATGGGCAGAAAAGTAAATATTACCTGAGATGGTGACAGAAAGGATTACCTTAAGAATACTGTAATAAGACTGTATTTGTCTGAGTGAGGACCCTACACGTGGCCACAAATGTCCTCATAAGGAAGAGGCAGAAATAGGCAGCACAGACAGAGGAAGAGAAACTAATGTTCTCATGGAGGCAGAGGTTGAAGTCTGGGGAAGATGTTCCCACAGGTCAAGCCATACTGGCAACTATAGATAAAGACTGTTTTCTTCTCCAGGGATCCCAGAAGAAATGCTGCCTGTGAGATTCTTGGTTTTGGAATTCCTCCCTCAACAGCTGGGAGAGAATACATCTCAATTGTTTTAAGACACCCAGTTTATGTAATTTATTATCACTGCCCCATATATGACCCAATACTATGGTATGTGTTTAAATTTTTAGAAAAGTTTTACAGTAAAAGACACATTGCCATTAATGTCCCTCAGAATCCTCGCTTTAACTTCAAATACTCTTATCCCATTGTTGTTGCTACTTTCTGAAGTGGTTGTGAGAGTCCTTGTTCATAGGTTAATTCTGCTGTCATGGTTTTCTCCATGTCCTTAATTAGTTCAAAGCATTTACTTTTGACGGTCATTTTGACTCTGGGGAAGAATCATCCTGAAGTTGCATAGTGCCAGGTCTGGGTAATACAGTGGATAAAGACATACTGTACTACTTTTACAAGTCTGCCTTTCTGTTGGATGGCACTTGGCAGCAGAATTCACCATATATATATTTTTTAATCTCACCTGGTATAGACACTCATAAAAGAAGACTTCCAAAACTATTTGGGAAAGGTGAAGGGGAATCTTTTGAGGAGAATAAATGGCAGTGTGTCTTTTACTGTAATGCTCTTAAATTTAAACATTCACTGTGTTTATTGAATACACCTTGAACACTTGCCTTTCCCTGCTAAAATGGAAGCACCAGTTGTGTTACTCATAGTCATATTCAACACCTGCCACAGAGTAGCAATTCCATAAATATTTGATGAATGAAAATCATATGGTTAGCCAATTAACTTTTTTTTTTTGAGACAGGGTCTCGATTTGCAGTTCAGGCTGGCCTCAAATTCAGTGATCCTCCTGACTTTGCCTCCCGAGTGCTGGGATTACAGGCATGAGCCACCACGCCTGGCACTGTGGTATGTGGTACTGATAGCTGGTGAGCGTGAGTCACCACGCCCAGCATTGTATGTGGTTACTGGGGATCGATCCTGGGATTTTGCGCTTGCATGCCAGGTGCCAGAACTACTGAGCTAAATCCCCAGCCCCCCCACAATTTACCTTTTTTAAACAAAATATTTTGGTATCTTCAGAAGCCCTTCAAATTTTGTATATTTGCTAAAAATCTAAACTCAAAGAAAAATTGAAAAAAAATAATTTTAAGGACTAACTTTAATTCCTAATTTAGGAATTGAGTTAACAATCGTGTGACTATCACTCAAAAACAGCAAATAGCTGTTATCATCCTAACAATTACTTTGCTAGTTTATGCCATTCTGAAGAGTAACCCTTTCTTCCTCAATCTTCCCATGTGGTTCTTTTTCTCTTCTCCCACATCTTAAAGCCAGCCTCTGGTGTGTGGGGTTTTTTTGTTTTTTATTTTTTGTTTTTGTTGTTGTTGTTGTTGTTTGAGACAGGGTCTCGCTTTGTAGTTCAGCCTGGCTGAGCTCACTATATAGTCTAGGCAAGCTTCAAACTCAGCAATCCTCCTGTCTCTGCCTCCCGAGTGCTGGGATGACAGGTGTGAGCCACCACGCCTGGCACTGTGGTATGTGGTATTGATGGTTGGTGGACGTGAGTCTCCACGCCCAGTATTGTGTGTGGTTACGGGGATCGATCTCAGGACCTTGCGCTTGCGAGGCAGGCGCCGGAACCACTGAGCTAACCCTCCAGCTCTGGTGTGTATTTTTAAAATGTAAGACTGTACAGTAACTTGAGCAGTGAGTGACACTTTCATGAGGACAGGTTAAGGATATTTTTCATAATCCTGAAACAAATGAATCATCCGGTATTTTCTGCATTGTACTTCCTTGAATATTTCACTCTGCCAACTTGTAGATGGTCCAAACACATTTGCTTATGGATCAGAACTAGGGATCATGCTGCATACCTCTTAAGTAAAGCTGAATAAGTAAGTGGCAGGATGGTAGCTATGGCCCTTCTCTGTTCCTTAGATACCTTCATTACCTTCTCTACTTTTCTGGAAGCTCCAAGAGATTCCAGATCCTTTTGCTACTTCTTTAACAGCATGACTTACATTAATTCAAGAGCTATCTTCAAGTTCCCTTAGAGTGTCCCATTTCTTTTTTCATTTTCAGAAACAATTTTCTGTCTCTGCTTAAATGTTCTGTTATTCTTTTGACACAGTTTCTTCCCAAAGTGAATTGGTTTCCTTGATTTAAACAAAGGCCTTTGGAGGTTAGGAAACTACTCTGATACTTGCATCAGACAGAATATTGGACTGCAATAATCAAGTCTTTCACATCTTAAAATCCTCTTCCAACAGTTGGCTTTATTTTCAGTTTTTTTTCATGTACTGGTGCCAGAACTTTATGCAATAAATCTATCTGAAATGACTATAAATTCCGTGGATCCATGAGTTTCAAGACACATTTAATTCAGCAAAACTTCAGCTAAGAAGTGTTCCGTATCATCTGGGTATCCTCATCAGGGATCCCATTGTTCCATTCGACAGCCAAAAAAATTACCACAGACAGTCCTGGTTTCACTCAGCGGCATATCAAGACCAACGGTCTAGGCCATTGTTCCCCTGGCATGTGTTCCAGGGGGCTTTATTTTTGTCTGATGTGACTTGTTTACTGCCACGCTCAGTAGACATAATGTTTTAAGCTGAACTATACTTTATAAATTTCTCTTCTCATAGACAAGCTCCATGGTCACAATCATAAGTCAGAAAACACTTCCAAGGCTGGCAGGAACATTTCCTGGCTCAGAAGTACTGTTAATTTTTTCCCTTGCCTGGATAAAGACTGATAAAAATCATGGTTTCATTTTCTTTTTCTTTTAAAAATTAGGATATGTCTATGGAGCATAGCAGTATCTGGCAGAAAAACAAATTCTCAGTAACCCTAGAAATAAGTTGTAGAAAAATGTTAGCTTAAGTTGGTACAAAGAGGAGAGTCTCAAATACCTCATCTCTGTAGTTCTGAACTAAATGTAACTTAAGAATATAGGAATATAGTACCAGCTAGTAACACAGTGTGCATGCACATCATACGTGTGTCTGTGTGTGTGTATGCGTGTGTGTTGGTGATAGAAGGATAAAGGACAGAGGAAAGGCGAGGAAGTTCCTTGACCCTGGAGCTCTAATGAAGAAACAATAGGATAATTTGGAAAAGTCCTTGGGATATCCACAGTTTCACTTTAAGAATTCAAAGAGTAAGTCTTACCAATTTGTTGATTTCTCAAAGTGCTTCTGAAACATGAAATTCTTCATTCACTTTATATATGGAACTGCTGATGTGTCAGTTCTTTGGTAATCTTCTTCAAACCTCTGAGTCTGTCTTCAATACCCTTTTGTTTCTTCATCTTCAATCATCTCTCATCCTCTCTGTATCTCTTGGACCAGGTTTGCCACAGGATGGTGGGCAAAGACAACAGAAGACTCTTAATTGAGTTATGGCTTCTTGTGTCCAAAAATTTATTCATGAATCAGATTAACAGATGATGGTGTTTGTGAAATTTTCATACATTCTCTAACCTCTCTTCTAGTTTCAGATTAAATATTGCTTAGCATCTTACTTTTGTATTTTTTTACCTTTCTAAACATGAAACGTAGGAGCTCGGCCTCTTTAATATAAGTGATTACTTATTTCAAAGATGTAGAACTTGCTCTTTCATTTAAAGAATAATGTTGTTCTAGTTACTTTTCTCATTGCTGTGACAAAATACCAACAACTAAAGTTAAGGAAGGAAAGGTTTATTTTAGCTCACCATGTTTAAAACCTCACTCCATAGCTGACTGGCTCCAAGGCCGAGTGGCATGGT
This sequence comes from Thryonomys swinderianus, assembly GCA_004025085.1. Lineage (NCBI taxonomy): Eukaryota > Metazoa > Chordata > Mammalia > Rodentia > Thryonomyidae > Thryonomys > Thryonomys swinderianus. Next base: position 12,762 of record PVIC010034457.1, read on the forward strand.
AGAGGAGCATCACTTTAGAGAAATAGACCATGGTGTGGCAGGCAGAAGGCAGCAAGCAGCAGTACAACCCTGCCTGCTTTCACTCCCCTGGTATTCCATCCAAACTATAAACCTATAGACAGATGTCACCCACACCCAGGGTGGGGCTTCCATTATTCACATGTTAAACTATCTAATTGTGATTAAAAGCCATTTTTTTGTAAAGTTTATGTATTTCTGTCTAGATGGCCATGGTATCAGTATGTGCTTTGCCCTAGACATCTGTAAACAAGACCTTTATAATTGCTTTGCATGCACTTAGTTACAAACAAATTGTTGATTTTTGATACAAACAAATTGTTGATTTTTGTTATGTGCAGGCCAAAACTCCCCTTTGAAAATCTTAACCACAGATACAAACCCAGGGAGTTTTCTTTTTTCTTTTTTAAATATAATTGAGTTTATTGGTACATTTTCCATAAATACGATCACTTTCAACATTAAAAATTTGTACTTGGCCAGGCGTGGTGGCTCATGCCTGTAATCCCAGCACTCAGGAGGCAGAGACAGGAGGATTGCTGAGTTCGAGGCTTGCCTGGGCTACATAGTGAACTCAGAGCCAGCCTGAACTACAAAGTAAGACCCTGTCTCAAAAAAAAAAAATTTATACTTGTATATGATGCACCTTGATTCTCATTTTTGTCCTTTCCCTTGCCAATCTTATTACCCCAACCCACTATATACAAAAGCTTTGCTTCCATTTTTTGTTTTTACTATCAAATTTTTTCTCCCTTCTTTATTTTCCCCTATCCCCTTGATCTTTTCCCTTTGAACATTTTCTTCCTATTTCACAATATCTATCATACAGTCTGGACCTCATTTACACCTTTAGTTTCTCATACTAGAGAAATGATACAGGATTTACACATCTGTGTCCTATTTATTTCACTCTTGACTATGTCCTCAAGGCATATCCATTTGACTCAAATTTATCATTCTTAATGGCTGAGCAATATTTCATTTTTTTAAACCCACATCTTCTTTATGAAGTTTCCAGTTGAAGGGCATTTAGGTTGTTTCCAAGATTTGACTATCACAAACTGAGCTGCTAGAAACATGGATGCACATATGTCACTGTGATATGAATCTTTTAATTCTTTCATGTATGTACCTGGCAGGGGAATAGCAGAGTCAAATGAGAACCCTCATCGTAGTTTTCTGAGGAATTTCCACACTGATTTTCACAGTGGTTGCACTGGTCTTCATTCTCACCAACAGTAGAGAAGGGTTCCTCTCTTCCCACAGCCTCACCAGGATTTGTTGTTGGTTGATTTCTTGAGAGCAACCATTGTTTGTGGAGTGAGATGAAATCTCAGTGTTGTTTTCATCTACATCTCTCCAATGACCAGTGATGTTGAACTTTTTCATATGTTTCTTTGTTGTCTTTACTTCTTCATCTAAAAAATGTCTGTGCATTTCAGATGCCCATTTTTTAATTGTGTCTTTGAATTTGAAGGTGCTGATTTTTTAAAGTTCTGTATATATTATAGACAATAGAAAAACAGATAGTAACCCCCCCCCCCCAGTTTGTAGGTTTTCTTTTCCCTCTATTGGTGGTTTTTCCTACCGTGTGGAAGCTTTTTAACAAGATGAGATCCTAATAGTTGATTCTTTCTGCTAGTTCCTGTGCTACTATGGTTTTGCTCATAAAGTCTTTCCCTATGCCAGTGTCTTCAAGAGTTCTGCCTGACTTGTCTTCCAGCATGTTTAGTGTTTCTGTTTTAGTATCACTTTGATTTTAGTTTGGTGCACAATGAAAGAAATGGATCTATCCTTAATCTTTGGCAGATTGAAATTCAGTTTCTGCACCATTTATTGCAGAGGCTATTTTTTCTCCATTCTCAAAAATGCGGTGGCTTAGTATGTTTGGAGTTGTTTGTGTGTCTTCTAGTCTGTTACAATGATTCACATGTCCATCTCTTTGCTAGTACCATGTTGTTTTTTTATCACAGTGACTTTGTAGTATAGTTTCAAATTGAGGATTGCAATACCATCCCCACACACACACACACACACACACACACACCATGTCCTCATCTAGAATTACTTTTGCACTTCTAGGTCTCTTCTGGCTCTAGATGAATTTTTGGACCATTTTCTCTAATTCAGTCAAACATGGCATTGGAACTTAAATCAGGATTGCATTGAATCTATATAGTAGTTTTTGTAGCATGGCCATTTTGATGATACTGGTTCTTCCTACCCAGGAGCAAGGGATGTGTTTCTATTTTCTGATAGCCTCTTTCAGAGTGCTGTAGTTTTTAGAGAAGAGGTCTTTTACTTTGTTTGTTAGATTGATTCCTAGATATTTCATTTTTGGGGTGTTAATGTGAAAGGAATTGTTTCTTCTATTTGTCACTTAGTGTGTCTATTATTTGTGTATAAGAAGGCAATTGATTTTTGAGTGTAGACCTTGTACCCAGCTACTGTACTGAACTTATCAATTAAATAAAGCAGGTTTTTGGCTGAGTTTTGGGAACTTTTATACAGTGTATCATGTCATCCACAAATGGTGACAACTTAACTTCTTTTCCTATCTTTATTCTTTTTATTTCTTTTCTTGTCCATTTGCTATGGATAATGTTTCCAGAACTATATTGAACAGGAGTTGTGACAGTGGACATCCTTGCCTTGTTCCTCATTTTAACATGAAAGGTTTCAGTTTTTCAGTTTTTTCTGCAGAGTTTTAATCATGAATGTGTGTTGGATTTTATCAAATACTTTTTCTGTACTATTGAGATGATCATATGGTTTTTGTCCTTGATTCCTTTATTATAATGTATTACACTTATCTATTTAAGTATGTTGAACCATCCTTGCATCTCTGGGAATCCATCTTAGTCACAGTATATGATCTTCTTGCTGATCCTCTGTATTCTGTCTGCTAGTATCTTATTGAGGATTTTTGCATCTATATTCATTATAGAGATTGGCCTGCAGTTCTTTCATGGTTGGGTCTCTCTGCTTTTGGAATCAAGGCAATTTCTCAAAGTTGCTTTGAGGAATGAATATGGGAATCTTGTGTCCTTTTCTATTTCACTGAAGAGTTTGAAAATCAGTAGTAGTAGTGTTTCTCTAATTGCCTTACAGAATTCATCAGTGAAACCATCAGGATCAGGACTTCGCTTTGTTGGTAAGTTTATAATTACATTTTCAGTCTCATTAATTGATATTGAAGTATTCAGCATTTTTATCTATGGGAACCAGGGGAGGGAACGTAACTAGAACCTTCATCAGGTTCTAGTCTCCTGTGAGTCGGTGGCACACGGTGAAATAATAATTAATAAGTAGATAATAATTAATAAGTAGAAAAGAGGTTCACAGAGGATAAGTTTGAGCCTGATCCATGCTACTCTGGGTAGCAAAAGACTCCAGGCCCCAGCTCACCACACCTTTTTATTCAGTACCTCTTGAGTAACAATGTAACGGCCCTGTGGGCAGGGCAAACATCTCCAATAGTTCTAAAGACATTATGCAGATGAAGATCTGGCTAGGCAGGGCAGACATCCGATAGTCCTAGAGACATTATGCAGGTAAAGATCCAGCAGGGCAGGGCAGACAACCGCAATGGAGTAGCTCTGCCTTGAGGCACCACAGCATGTGGGACGACCAGAGTCTTTGTTGTTAGCAAAGGTGAAGGCGAGTTGAGTCCAGAGTCCATCTGCACCAGGAAAGCCTGATCAATTTTGACCTTCCAATTATTTCTCCCAAAATATGTTCCCAACATTTATCTGCTTCATTCAACTTAGTAATTTCATATCTATCTAGGAATCTGTCCAATTCTTCTGTGTTTTCCTTTTTTTTTTTTTTTGGAATACAGGTTTTCGAAGTAGGTGTTGATTATCCTTTAGATTTCTGCTTGCTCTGTTGTGGTTTCACCCTTTTCATTCATAAATGCATGAATTTGGACCTTTTCCTTCCTTTGCTTGATAAGGTTGGCTAAGGGTTTATTAATTTTGTTTATTCTTTCAAAAAGCCAACTCTTTGATTCATTGATTTTCTTGATTCATTTTGTTAGTCTCCATTGCATTTATTGCTCCTTACAAATCCTCCCTTGTAGGAGTTTTGGGTTTGTTTTGCTCTCCTTTTTCTAGGAGCTTGAGATGTAACATTAGGTTGTTTGTTTGTGCTCACTCTGTTTTCCTGGTGTGCACATTCACTACTATGAATTTCCCTCATAGCACTGCTTTCACTGTGTCCCATAGATTCTTATATACTGTACTAACATTTTCATTTAATTGTACAAACTGTCAATTTTTTCTCTAATATCACCTGTGACTTACTAGTTATTCTGGAGAGTGTTATTCAATTTCCATGAGTTTATGAAGTTCTTGGAATTTATTTTGCTATTGATCTCCAATATCCAGGCACTATGGTCTGATAATATAAAAAGGAAACCTTCATTTCCTTTGCATTTACTTTAACAAGTTCTGAGAATTAATATGTGGTCTATTTTGGAGAACAACCCATGGGCAGCTGAGAAGAATGTGTATTTTGGTTTTGTGGGGTGGAATATTCTGTAGACATCTATTATATTCATTTGTTTAAAATTTTGCTGAAGTTCTAGTATTTCATTATTGATTTGTTTGTCCAGTTCATCTTTCTATTTGTGACAGTGAAATGTTGAATTCTCCCACTAATAATGTATTAATGCTTATTTGGCGTTTTATGTCATTAATATTTGTTTTATATAGTTGGGTGGACTAACATTTGTTGCATATATATTTATGATTCTCAGCTCTTCTTGGACTGATCTCTGTATAGGGATATAGTGACCTTCTTTGTCTCTCTTAGTTTTGGTTTGAAATCAATTTTATCTGCAAATAAGATAGCCACTCCTGCTTATTTGTTGTTTCCTATCACATGGAAAATTTTTTCATCCTTTTACTTTCACTATATGGATTTCTTTTTTTAATTAAGTGTATTTCTTGAATAGAGCATATTGCTGGCTCTTGCTTCTTAATCAATTCTGACAGTCCATTTCTTTTAATTGAGGATATTAACATTGATTATTATAACTGATAGGTGTTAATTTATACTTGTCATGGGATTTTTCTGCAGTTGGCTCTTTTCCCTCTGCCATTTAATTTCTTGTCTTGCCTAGTGGTTTCATTCTGTTAGACCTCATGGAGTTGTCACCCTCAGTCTTTTTCTAGGATATTGTTTAGAATTTTTTGTAATGCAGGCTCGGTGTTCATTAAATTTCTCAGGTGTTCTTTGTCATGGAAATATCTGATTTCCCTATCAATTGTGAAGGATAGTTTTGCAGGATGCATCAATCTAGGTTAGAGGTTGTTTTTTTTCAGGGCTTGAAATACTGAACTCCAGGCTTTCCTTGAGGTGAGGGTCTTTGTTGAAAAGTCTGCTGCAATTCTGATGGGCTTTCCTTTGTAAATGATTTGTTTCTTTTCTCTAACTGATTTCCATATTTTATGCTTCTGTTGAGATTCTGGTATTGTAACTATTATATGCCTAGGTGTGAATTTTTTTGTTTTGTTTTGATCTCTGTTAGTTGGAGTCCTGTATACCTCAGTTATCTGTATGTTAAATTCTTTTCTTTTGCCTTTACATATGTGAATGGTTTTTTTAAATGTCATTTGCACTATCTCCTAATTCTTCATTGACTCAATAAATTAGTCTTAAATTGTTCTTTGCAACATTTAGCAGCTACTGGATTGCTTCCTCATGGTCCCTTACTAGTTTTAAGAACTCTTTACTTTCCTGCTCACTAACTGCAATTTTGTTTTGTTTTCTTTTCTTTTTTTAAATTGAATTCTTTATTGGTACAATTTATATACATCTCAAAATCATGTATAACATTGGGGAATTTGTACCAGTATATGACACAAGTTAATTCTCATTTTTACCCATATCCCTACCTACCCACCCCTCCTCACCCCCTTTATACATGCTCTTTTATTTTCTTTCTGTATCATATGTATTTCTTCCCCTCATCACATTCCCACACTAAGTTTCCTATAGAAATTTTCCACTCTATAAAAACTGTCATACTTTCTAGAGCTCATTTGCATCTACAGGTGTTCATGCCAAAGAGAAGATCTGGAAACTGTCTATCTGTGATCTATTGATTTCACTTATTAGTATATCCTCCAGGTGTCTCCATTTGCACCTAAATGGATCAATCTTGTCATTCTTTATGGCACAGTAATACTCCATTTTTTAAAAGAACCACATCTTCTTTATCCACTTTCCATTTGATGGACATTTGGGTTATTTCCAAGATTGAGCTATCACGAACTGAGCTGCTATGAACAAGGGTGTACATCTGTCTTTCCAATATGAGTTTTTAAATTCTTTTAGGTATATTCCTAGCAGGGGGATAGCCGGGTGAAATGGGACCCCTAGTCCTAGTTTTCTGAGAAATCTCCACACAGATCTCCACAATGGTTGCACAAGTCTGCAATCCCATGAACAGTGGAGAAGGGTTCCTTTCTCCCCACAGCCATGCCAGCATTTATTGTTGGTTGATTTTGTGATCACGGCAATTCTTTGTGGAGTGAGATGAAATCTCAGTGTTGTTTTCATTTGCATCTCTCGAATGACAGTGATGCTGAACATTTCTTCATATGTTTCTTGGCTACTTTGACTTCTGCCTCTGAGAAGTGTCTGTTCATTTCAGTTGCCCATTTTTGAATTGGGTCTTTAAACTTGGGGAGGCTGATCTGTTTGAGTTCTTTATATATTGTCGATAATAGCCCTTTGTCTGATACACAGCTAGTAAAGATTTTTTCCCATGTTGTTGGTTGTCTTCTAGCAGTGCCAG
>PVIC010034458.1:0-19578 GCA_004025085.1 Thryonomys swinderianus
TGCTCAATAAATATTCACTTAATGCTTGAATGGTCTCCTGGACCTTCTCATCCCTGCTGCCTAACCTGATGCTGCCATCTTGGAAAGGGGTGAATTATCAGAAGGGCCACTGAAAGCCCCTGAATTGAAACTCCCAAACTGTGGAAAGGTCCCCTTCAGCAGCTCTGCCATGGGTTGCCCCAGTAAGCTCTCACAAACTAGGTCCGGGGCCAGCACCTTGCTCTCTCCTGGTCTGGGAGCACTGCTTCATGTCATAGAAATTTAGTTTGGATACTGTATGTTGTTTATATCCTTGTAAACCACACATAAAAGGTACTCAATTTTCCCTTTCCCAAGAATTTTAGCCAATGTTCTGCTGTCTTCGGCAGCATTTAGATCATAGAAGACACGTCTTGCACCTTAGATCTGTGTCAGGTCTGCAGAGTCGCCTGAAGCCATAGTTTATTGGATTTCCTAACTGCTCGTCTTCAGCTCCCTTTCTGCTAGCCTTGGAGACTGTGGGTCAATCATGGCATCTTCGATTTCTCCCTCTGTGAAATTGGACTGAACAGCCATTCCTCACATGGCAGTTGTGGGGCTGAAAGGAGACAGCACTGGTGAGGTGCTCACAGCCGTCTGGCACGGAGCAGGTGCTCAGTAAATGCTGAGTGTTGTTACTTGTTCTTATCATCTTTGCCACCTTTGCCCTTTTTACTGAGATCCTTGCCAGCTCCCGCCAGTAAATGTTTATTCTCCCCATCCTTACATTCCTACCTGTCACATCTTCTCTGGGTCTAGGCTGAGCCTCCCTCACTCTCCCTGACATGAACACAGGGAATCCATCATCTAGTCCAGCCCTTTGAGCATCACATTCTACCCCTTTTGTTTCAGGCTCCATTTCTTAAAATTTTATTTTATTTTTTTGTACTGCTAATCAAACTTGGGATCTTGCACTTGGGAGGCGGGCGGCACCACTGTGCTAAATTCCTGGTCTTTGTATATTTTTGTACCATTAAACCCGTTAATCTGTTTCCTAATGGAGGGAACCCTTTTGGAGATGGTAAGGGGATCAAGGGGTAGAAGGAGAAGAGAGGAGGGGAAGGGGAAGTAAAAAGATGAAGATGCCATATGTATATGTGCCAATTTCTCACTGTGAACGTATTCATTATGCAAACGTACTAATAATAAAAAAGAATCTTTAAATACACTAAAAAAAGTCTATCTGTCTATTTTCTGAAATATATCAGAACTCTTCTTGTACCGGCAAAGAGTGGAAGTAACATTTTAGTACATTTCCCAGGTTTGAAAATGCCCCTGATGTGGCCTAGCACAGTGGGTGCCCTGATGTGAGTGTGGCCTGACTCATCTCTCCCACTTGGACACCTGTGAAGTCGCCACCTGGGTCAAGGCGAAGGACGTTGCCATCACCCTTCAGGCTCCTTCCATACCACCCAGAAGAACCCTGTTCAGATACTGCTTAGTTTCTTCTAGCTTTTCTGCTTGGCTTATTTCACCATGACATCTTTGAAATTCCTCAATTTTGTTGCCTATAATATCAGTAGTCATTTTCTTATTGCGTGGGCATGCCCCAGTGTATCCATTTTCCTCCCGATGGACATTTGCACTGTTGCCAGCTTGGGGCTATGGTAATAAGGCTGTTAAGGATATTGGTTACATATATGCACTTTTTCCCTTGGGGACGTGCCCAAGGGCTCAACTGCTAGATCACAGGGTGGGCACACATTCAGATGGAAAAGGCGCTGCCAGGCACTTTCCACACTGGTGGCACCGTGCAGAGCTCCCCCCAGGCATGTGGGAGGGTCCCAGTTGTTCCGTATCCTCCTGTAATTGTTGATGTCTTAATTACACCATTCTGATGGATGTGTAGCAATAATGCATTTTATTTGTATTTCTTTCATAAACAAGGAACTTTTTATATACCTTTACCACCAGGTAATTTTTGTTGTTAGGTGATGATTCAAAGTTTTCTTCTTCCTCTTCTTCTTGATATTGTGGACGGAACCCAGGGATTCCTGCATATGAGGCAAGGGCTCTACATTCCCAGCCCTTCTTATTTATTTATTTACTTATTTGAGACAGGATTCCATTATGTACTTCAGACTGGCCTTAAACTGACTCTGTAGCCCTGACTGGCCTCCAACTTGCAATAATCCTGCCTCAGCCTCCTTCCTGAGTGGATTTTAGTGTATTCCCCACCGTTTTTTAAATTACAGTCACACTAAATTCCTGTGAACGTGCTGCCCTCCTCCCTCAGACTCCCCAGTAGTGAGGACTATAGGCACATGCCACCCTGCCCAATACAGCCCCATATTTTTAAGCCATATTTTTAAAATTAATTTTAGGAGTTTTTATTTTAAATATATAAAGACAAATTTCTTATCCCAGCCTGTGTCTTGCCTTTTTTCTCTGTCAGTGATATCTTTGATGAACAGACATCCTTATTTGGAATGAAGGTCAAATTCTTGATCTTTTCTTTTGTGTCTCTGGGCTTCACATTCTGGTTAAGAGATTTTTGCACTCCTGACATTCTCTGTGCTTTCTTCTAGAAGTTTTTTTGTTTTCCCTTTTCCACTTAGGTTCGTGATCCATCTCAGATGTATGCATTTTTCTTAAATTCAGATCAAAATTCCATTCTTCAGAGGCTTAAACATGCCACTCACGCACACTTTTAATCACGTGTTCATTTAACAGAAAATGTAAGGGCCTCCCGCATGACATGACCCTGTGGGACACCGCAAGCAATTAGGGTCAATAATGAATCAAAGGGGCTAATTGGCTACCAGGGGAAGGAGCAGCTGTCTAGGAAACAGTCATCTGGTTGGAGAGAGGGCATGGCCAGCTTGCACAGCCGTGTTACCCAGAGTCCTCTCCTCTGAACACAGCCATGTATGTTAGGCGTCCTGCACATCAGCGATCCTGTCTCACATCTGCCCATTGCTCCATTTCCCCTGGGGGAAACCCAGCTCCCTGTGCTGATCCTACTACCAGATCCCCTCATGTTCTAGACCTTGCACCCTGCCCACCAGGACCCAGCAAGCTGCCCTACCTCGCTGGCTTTTATGGGTTTGCTTTGCCCTTCCCCCTGGGCCTCTCCTGTGGGCTTGTCACCTGAAAATCTGTCCCCATCTTCAGTGTCACCCCAAGAAGCCCCTCTCACACGGTTCTTTTCTATCTGTGCCTTGAGATCTGCCAAGTTCAAATCCTGCTTCTTTCACTTTCCAGCTCTCTGACTTGGGCATATTATGTAAGCTGCCCCGCCTCAGGCTCTTCATTGGGAATAACTGGTCCCTGCCAAATACAGGTTTGTGCAGGATAAATGGGATTATCCAGGCACCATTGCTTAGCACAGTATCTAGCAAATGGCAAACGTCCAGTAAGTGTTAGCTTTTGAGGCCTGTCACACTAAGGGCGTCAATCTCTTAACATTGGGTTGGAGATAATTTCCTTAGTGATCCTGCTATTTTTCTGTTACCACAACCAGTCCTTACAGCTGTGTACAGCATAAATATTGGGCTCTCCATCTTCCAGTCTAAACGACTCAGGCTCTGAAGGAAATGCTATCCCCTGCCAACGTCCTCGGCTAATTACTGGAGCAACCGAAGCCCTGGCTCCTTTGCAGAGTCCCAAACCATTATGTGTCGGCGCCTCTCTGCATCCCCAGCCCTTCCATAGGGAGCTCAGTAAATATTTGATGAGGGAACTGAAGCTGAGAGACCCAGAAGCTACCCAAGTGTGTCAGCAAGGAGTGTGGATGGGTTTATCTGGGCTGCAAAGTCCCAAACGTAACCCTTGAGGTCCACAATCAATTGGAGCAGAGCCCTGCAAGGCAGATAGCATCTGGGCAGGAGATTGTTTTCAACTTTTCCCTCTTGGGAAACAGCGGTTTCAACATTGATAATTTGTACTTGTCCGTTCCAAGGCGTGAGTCGTAACTGACACAATGCTGCCACTCCTGAGGGACAGGTTGTCACTTTTCACAAAATTTGTCCCATTTACTGAAGCTTCCTGTTTGGCTCTGATGACCTGCTGTTTCTTCTGGTACTCGATCCCAGTCTTCACCTTGACAGTGGTGAACTAGAGCTCCTGGGAAGGTCCTCTTGGCAGACTGTGGGAGCATGGCCCCTCGGGTGCCCTGGCTAGGTGTCTGGGAGCAGGGGCCACAGGTCGTCACCTGAGTCTCCCATTGCACGTGACACGGGTAGGCAGGAATTCAACAAATCGATGTCACGTTCTTTATCTGTGTATTTGTTTCATGCTGGGCACTGGGCTAGGCTCTGGGAGGAGAGGGGAGGAAGCAGATTCCAATCTTGCCTTCAGGAGCATCTGTGCCAACCCAGGAGGCGAGATGCAAGCATAAACAACAGACAATGACTGGATAAATGAGGTGTGGGGCTGGGAGTGTGGGAGAAAGCTATACTAGACACACCCCTTTTCAAAGCATCAGCGGTACTTAAGCCTGGTGGGGAAGTTTTGGGAGTCAAACAAACTTGGAGGGCTGGGGGTGTAGCTCAATGCCACTGAGCCTACCTGGCAAACACAAGGTCCTGAGTTTGATCTGCAGTACCAAAAGAGAAGGAAAAGAAAAAAAAAACAAGAAAAAAGTTCATCCAACATTTAAAGAAATACATAAAGCATGGCCTGAGATGGACAACACATGGAGGTGTGCATGCAATCAGATTTTCCTCTCACCGATCTCCAGGCAGCTCCCCTCCACTCTGCCATGCGGATGCATGAGACAGAATAGGATTTTCAACTCCAGCTAATTCCACTACTTGTTACCTCTGTGACTTTGATCAAGTGGCCTTTGGACCTCAGTTTTCTAGCATCTTTGAAGAATTAGTGTTTTACATAAAGTATTTGTCACATCCGTGGTGGTCCTTATACTGTGAGGAAATGAAGGTTTATAGAGTAGGGATGAAGTGGGGAGTGGAACCCTTGTCATTACACAGTAAAAGCCATACGCTCCCTTGTCGTTAGGATTTGCAACTCTATATCATCTTGCTTTTCAAAACACTTTCATATACAGAAATGAAAGAAACCATAGAGATCCCCATTTTGCTCACAGAGAGTAAGCAGTGCACAGGGTTTGGCAAAAGTCAACAATGGTCAACCTGTGATTTGACCTGGTTCAGCATCTTTACTGCAATAGCTCTGGACAGGGACAGGGATGGGGACAGGGAGAAGAGCACAACTTTCAAGGCCCTGCCTGTCACCTGCAGCGACAGAACACGTGGTCCTCATGCCAGGCCAGAGTGGATGAAGCGCACTGTGTTCCCTGTTGAGACCTTGATGCACGGTAGCTGGGTATTCTGCCCTGCTGGAGAACACGTGTGCACACGGCCTTCACCTGTGCCTTTGGGATGTCTGTGGAGGCAATGCAGCCCCTCTACCAGGCCCCAGGCACCCAGGTCCCTCTGCAGAGGATATCCCTAGGGAAACCAAGAGCAGAAAACATACTTGCAATGTGCAGCATGCTAGTGGGGACACCGTAGCCCAACACAACAAACCCAGTGACTTCGGCCAGGGACGCCTTACATTCTTAACTCTGCTATCATTTTAATTCTAAGAATTTAGCTTTTAATAAGTATTCAGAGCCAAACCATCCCTTTCACTCTGAGACCTTCCCAAGTCTTTATGGAGATGAGAATGAAGGCTGTTTTAGAGATCAGCATTGCCAGTATGTTAATGGGGTGGGGTGGAGACCAGTGAACCAGATAGTCCATGTTTACCTCACATCAGTTGGCTTCACAGCAGCCACTGCCCTCATTACCATGAAAGCCGAGGTTGGCTGTGGCAGGGCCGGGCCTTGCTTAGTGGTAGAGAGCTTGCCTAGCATGCATGAGGCCCTGGGTTTAAGCTACAGCAATGAGAGAAAGAAAAGAAAAGAAAGAAGAAAAAAGGAAAGGAAGAGGTTGGCTGTGGATGGAGATAAAGAGGCTCAAAGCCGAGACCTTCAATGAGGCAGGCCATTCAGTTCATATTCATTCAACACTAATATTAAGAACCTGCTATGTGCCATGCACTGGTCTACATTCCTGTGGGGAAGAATATAGATAAATACTAATAAATGTGATAAATTGTGTGGTACATTAGAAAATAAAAAGCTATGGTGGGGGGAAGAATTGGGAGTGTGCATGATGGAGAGCTGAGTTGTAGTGTTAAACTGGGGCCAGGAAGTCCTCACGGAAGGGCAAATTCAGGTAGGACCTGAGGGAGGAGAGACCACATGCTCCTGAAAGGGAGACCAAGAGGCTGCTCTAAGCACACTAAATCAACAGCACTCCCTCTGCAGACCTTCCCTGAGTGTCTTAAGGGCTAGTTGCTTGGGGTCATCTGAACAAGAGCCCCAATGATGCCCGGGTTCTCATGGCTGGACCTGTGAATGTTACCTGATATGGAGAAAGGGACTTTGCAGGACCTGGAGACGGCACATGTCCTGGGTCATCCCGAGGAGCCTTGGCAATTCCGTTTCCTAGGAGGAAGACAACGTGAAATCTGACCACGGAAGGAAGGAAAGTGCCATGTGTGTGGTGACACTGGATGAAGGGGTAGACTGTGACTGATCAGGACACAAGCCAATGAAGAGGAAGCTGGAAAAGCCATGGAAATGGCTTCCCCCCAGACCCTTTGGAGAGAAACCCCTGGCAGACACCCTGATAAGATCCCTTTTGGATTTGTGACCTCTAGAACAGGGAGAGAATCACTTTGTATTGTTTTAAGGCCACACCAAGTTTGGTTTGTCAGGGCAGCAACAGGAAACTTGTTCATGCTAAGTGCCTGGTGTTAGGCGGTGTGGCTTGTTGATATGCATAAGCTGTTATTATTGATGTTATCATAAGAAAGCTCGGTCCCTCCCCTTAAATGAGAGGATGCACAAACACAAACACCATGGACATCACTGTTCCTCCCACATGAATTCCAGAGGCAAGGCAAAGGGGCCTGACTTAGTCTGGGTCCCCTCTTGCTTGTCCAAACCAAAAGATGACTGACAACTAAATTGAGATGTTCAGGTGACACTTGGCAGGCAGCCTGAGTCTTTTACCAGTCCCAAGGCTTCCCACCATCTTTGCTACTTTCTGGAATGAGGTAGGATTTACTGGAATGTCAGGCACCATTACTACTCCTGGAAAACAGTGGGCATACTTACATAAGCAAAATACTGGGTAGCCAGGCAAGGTGGCACAGCATATAATCCCAACACTCTGGGAGGCTGAAACAGGAGGAATACAAATTCAAGATCAGCCTAGTCAACTCAGTGACTTACCAGACTGTCTCAAATTAAAAGAAGAAAAGACAAGAAAAAAACAACAGAAAAAGGAGCTGGGGATGTAGCTCAGCATGAAGACCTTGGATTTAAGTGCCAATACTACACACATAGAAGTAAAATATAAAAAATCAAGGGGAGGGGAATCCCACTAGGATACACAACCAGATTAAGTATGAATGTACGTGAAACGTACCTGAATGTCACTAGGACTCTGTGATCCAGACAGAAAGTTGTTCTGGCTCCACTGAAGAAACAGCCCCAGGAATTCCTCTGACTGAGACTGGCATCTTGGTTTCCTGGTCTGGAACCAAACCCTTGCAGGGTCCAGCAGAAAGCTGCCCTACCACTACTTCCTGCAGCATGAAGGAGGCATTTTCCAGGGAATTAGAGAGGAAAGAGGCTCTAGATATTTTTCTACATGGAAGACTTTGATCACCCCCAAAGATTGCTTTTAGGCTGGGGGAAATGGATATCCATATGCTATCTCATACCATATGTAGTAATTATCTCAAAATGGGTCGTGGACCTAAATGTAACCCCCAAACTATAACATTCTTAGAAGAAAACACAGGAATAATTCTTCCTTTTCTTTTTTCCAGTGCTGTGAATTGAACCCAGGTCATCCCGCGTTGTAAGCAAATGCCTTCTCCCTGAGCTACACCCTAGCCCAGGGGTGATTCTTCATAATCATGGGTTAATTAATGGTTTCTTAGATCCAACATCAAAAACACAAATGATAGAAAGATCAGATGAATTGCACTTCATTTAAACTGGAAAAAAATCGTAATTTCAGAAAGCACCATTGAGAAAGTCAAAAGACTATCAAATGAGAGATGAAATTCAAAATCCTATGTTTGATAATGGAATAATCCGATATATTAAGAACTATATAATCTGATATATTAAGAACTCACAATAAAGACAAATATCTCAGTTTTTAAAAATGGTAAAGGATCTGAGTTGACATTCCTGCGGTGACATTCCTATATGTTCTACATACGAATTCACCAAGGGAAGTAAAATTATAACCATACTAAGATATCACTTCATACCAGAGAGGATGTCTGGAATAAAAAAAGCCAGATACTAGTAGGGGTCAGGGAGGACACAGTCACATTGAGACTCTCACAATGCTGTTGTGGGTGCACAGTGGGGTGGCCATTCTGAAAAACAACTTGGGTGAATTTGGCCATTGCTCACAATAGCAAAGTTACCACATGACCCTGCAGTTTCACACCTGGGTGTACATATACTCAAGAGAAATGAAAACGAATGTCCACATAAAAAATCTGGACACGGATGTCCACAACAGCCTAAACCAGGAAGCAACTCAAATGTTGCCAACAATCGAGTGGAGAAGCGGAATACTGTACATTCATACAGTGAATATTACTCAGCTGTGACAAGGCAGAGAGTAGGGATTCGTGTGACCACGGATGAACTTTGAGAACATTCTGCCAGTTCTGAAAGTCTCTCCATATCATATCCTTCCATTTATGTAATATCCCAGAACAGGTAGGTCCGTAGAGTTAGCAAGTAGATTTGTTGTTTGCCTGGGAGCAGGGAAAGGAATGTGCAGAATGGGACCAGTACCAACAGGTACAGCATTTCTTTCTGAATGTCCCAAAGTAGGAAGTGGTGATGATTACACTACTCTCAATATATTAGAACCATTAATTTATACACTTTTAATGGGTAAATTTTTTTTTTTTTTTGAGACAGGGTCTCGCTTTGTAGTTCAGGCTAGCTCTGAGCTCACTCTGTAGCCCAGGCAAGCCTCGAACTCAGCAATCCTCCTGTCTCTGCCTCCCAAGTGCTGGGATTACAGGTGTGAGCCACCACACCCGGCACTTAAATGGGTAAAATTTTTATGGGAGAATTAGATTTTGAAAAGTCTATTATTAAAAACAAAAAACACTGTCAGCCCTTGATTGTCCTTGAAGCTACCATCGGCCACTTCTCTTTAGCTAATGCCACTTCTGCTTCTTACTTAGGGTTGTGCTAGGCTCGTCTTTGCGGTGGCCTACTTTGCACCCACTATTGGTTTTCCATGCCATGATCCTTGCCGTGTTCTCCCCTGACTCCAGGCCTAGCCGCCTGGGTTGGTCACTGGGCCCTACTGCTTGCCTAGTCCCTGCTTTCAGTCCCCAGGCACCCAGCAGGCGGCAGGGACCCTGGAGCCCCGGCTCCCTCCCGCCAGGAATTGTGCTGCGCTTCCCTGCCCTCTGCCTGAGGATGGAGGGGCAGTTTCTCCAGCACAATGTTTCAGGCGCTCTTGCTCACTGAGTGAGTGAAGTTGTGAGCGCATGTTTGAAAAAGATCAGACGTCTGTGGGGAGGGAAAGGACAGGGAAATAGAAAAGCCTGGGGGAAGGGAAGAGGAAGGATTCCTGAGGCTCAGGTTATATTACTACGTACCTGCTTTTTCCTGTTTCCTGACAAATGCATTTTCTCACCCTCACAGCCAGGGATGGTTTCAGTCTCAGACCTCCAGTTATGTCTCCTCAGGTTCAGTCCCATGACTCAAGCCAAAACCTTTGGCCTTCCAGGAAAATACCCCCAAATGGAAACAGAGCTTTTGTAAATGAGGAAAGGGAAGAAGAGTTAAAGGGAGGGGAGAGGAGAGAGAAACAAAGAAAACTTAAGACGTATCACGTACAGGTACAGGTTCCTTCTGATGACTATGATCATTATATCTATTAAATATGTACTACATAAAAAATTTTAAAATATCTCCAAATTTCCTTTTCTGCCCCCAGGCTCAGAAATCTCAAGTTGCAAATCCCAAAACAAACAAACAAACAAACAAACAAAAAACAACCTGTATATGAGACAGGAATCAGCACTGGAATTCCATGCACAAAGTGATTTGTCAGGTACAAATTATAATAGTGAAAGCTTGCATGTAGCCTAAATTCCAACATTTTGCCCACTGTTCCCCAGAAGGAAGAATATTCACCCATTAATTAAAGGAAGGTAATGACCTGGGAGATGTTTGCATCATACATTAAGAGAATAAAAGGGCAGGTTATAAATTAATGGGTAGGCAATAAGCCAATCACTGCTATGTAGACTGTGGACTGGATAAAAACATCAGAAAAACACATGAAAATGATGCTGGCCTCTTTCTCTGGGTGGTGGACAATGGCATCTTTCTCATTTCTCTGTCTGCCTCCCCCACTCTTTCCCTGGCTTTTCTCGGGAAAGACACTGCTTACCTGCTTTTTCAATCACCCACATCCGCCTCCAGTCCTTGTCCTGAGCTGCACCCTCCACCTGCAGTCAGCAGCCTCTGGCAGGAGTTCGCCCGGCCACGCGGCAGCTCCCGACATCCTGGGCCTCCAGGAAGCTGCACCTTACAACCAGGAAGCAGGAAACCTTGTCATTCCCAGCTGGCCTGTACACAGTGCCCCCACATCTTGCCTCGCTCGTGGGCACAGGACAATACCCCACCTCTTTGCTGGGCTCGATCTTGAAGGAAGGTTCTTGATGTGGTCTCATGTGACTCTGCCATGTGGCCTCAGAGTCTCAACTTCCAAAAGAAGTTAGTGAAGAAGCTGAAGTGGCCACTCATCTCATCACTGTTGCATGATGAAGATGAGGGTGAGGACATTTAAGTCTCCAAGTCCTGACCTGCTCCAGGAATGACTTCCCCTGGCCACTTAAAACCACCCACACCTTCGTTACACAGCTTAAGAGGTGAGCAATGGTGATTTCACTTAACATGGACCATCATGTTTTTAAAAAAGGAATAGCTGTATGCCAAGAAGTTTAGCCCAGAGGAAATAAATAGGAAAAGACACTGTAGGTGTAGTTCACATGCATTTAGGTTGCTCATAGATACATAGCAGGTGCTGCTGAGTTGGAATCATGTCAGAGACACCCAGGTGGAAAAGGTTAGTGGGTCAGCAGGCATCTGAGGGCCTGAGTGCACCAGATATTTAGTCTTAGAGCACCTGGGAAATGCGTAGCTTCATCAAAATAATAAACAAAGCCAGGGTGATTTTTTCTGCTGAACTTCCTGGTCATCTTTTACACCCACATGAAGTATAATGATGAAGGCTCAGAGGCTACCAGGCACGGTCTGTGGTTCCTGTAAGAAAGAAGAGCAAACCACAACTTTTGGGGAGGTTCAGGCCAACTCTCCCAGGCCGAGTAGGTATGAAATGCCATGGAAGTGAAGAGCCAGACAAATGGAATATCCAGACATCAACCTGTGATGTTTCTGAAACTGAAAAAACGAGACTTGGTGTGCCAGGCTTCCTTGTCAGTCTGGTATGCCAGCTGTCATCTTCAATAAGGTAAACAATCTACAGGCATAGTTTTCCTCCCCGCAGAACTGCACCCTTTTTCATGATGAGTCTGGGTGCTGTTTGGCAACTGGAATTCAACAGAATGAGGGTGGGGAGACCTTTCTACATTCCACCCTCTTTCCCATATTTAAAGTAGAAGAAGCAGGTGAGTGACCATGTTGGTTAACCTTTCTCCACTCCCCACCAAAAGGCAGACCCTGCTTATGCTTTCCTGAGCCCACAAGAGTTGCTGTTTCTCCTCCGTCCATCTTGTCATGAGGCTGAAGGTTCTGAGATTCCCACAGCAGATCCTGAGGAAGCTTCCTTCACCCTGAGGCTTCCAAGGCGCTGCACAGGACGCAGAAACAAAGGAGGAGGTGGAAGTGCTGACGATGATGGAAGGGTGCCCGGGGACCAGCAGGAGCAGAGAGAGAGCAGAGATGAAAGAGAACACCAGCCGGACCTTAGTGGGGAGTTCTGTGTGTCATCATGGAGTCCCCTGTGTTCTGTCTCCCAGTCTTTCAGGTTTCAGTGACACTTTTGTCTCTTGTTGGTGTGTTGTAGAGCTGAATCTGTTTGCCTAGGGAACTCGCACCCTCAACAGATGTTTTGAGTACTGAACAGCTACATTACACAAGAAAACATTTGCACTGCCGAGGATTAAGTGGTGAGTAAAACATCCCCAGTACACAGCAACAGGATGAATCTCTAATGAACACCACTGTGGCAGGGGCAATGCCAGGAGCCTACTGTAATTCCACAGAGATCACATTCCTAAAATGACAGTTGACAAATGATGGTGAATATGGGATAGGGAGTCAGAGGAAACTGTAACAAGTAGAAAGCAACTTGAGGGATCCTTGGGCTGATGACATAACCTGTATCTTACCGTAATGGTAAATATTGGAGCCTACCAATTTTATACAGGTGAAAAAAATTGCTGTGAGGTAAGCCTTTTTGTTTTGTTTTGTTTTGTTTAGCATACACAAAAGAGTACAAGTGAAACTGGGGTGTTGATGTTAATATCACAGTTGTACTCTAGAGTTTTGCAAAATGTTTCTGCTGGGGAAAACTGGTTAGAGTTGCCTTAGGATCCTCCTATACTACTTCTTAGACCTGCACATGCACATACAATTATCTTAAAGAGAATTTCAATGAAGAAGCAAACAACTCTCTGGCCTAGTACGTCCACATTGAGGTTGAAGTCCAGTATGGTTTCGTGGTGGTTGCAGGCAAAAGCCAAGGCTACCCTGGGCACATCTGCCCTCTCTGTGCCATTCTATGCATGGCCACCAGACAGTCTCCCAGCCTGGAGACCCACTTTTGAGTTTCCCTGGGTGACTGGTGGAGTCAGGCATGGGGAAGGGGCAGTGCAGAGCAGAGGGTGACCCCACTCTCCGATCCTACCACATGAGTACGGGGCTCACCCACCTGTCTTTGTCTGCTCTGCTCACAGCATGGTCTGGGCATCGCTACCATAGGGCAGGAAGGGGATTTAGATGCTCGGATTCCTGGTGACCACGTGGAAGTCCAGATGGCTTGTTGCCAACTTCCTCCATACTCATAGCCACCTTGCTGGCAGCCCTCCACCTCCTTCTGTCCTGCCCCATGCCTGGGCCATCCTGGTGGCACATTCAGTTTGGAGAGTCTCCCTCCACTCAGGCACAGACAGAGCTCAGAAGCAAACGAGAATTCCAGTCCAGGGTCGGCCTCTGCCACAGTTGATCCGGTCAACGCCCAGCACCACCACCCCGGAGTCGCGCACCCATCGGTCAGTCCCAGTGATCTTGCTGGCTGGGAGCCCTCAACATCTGCAATGCTGTTTTATTGCCTTAGAAGAACTTCAGAGGATGAAGCCGTGTAAAAATAAAATAAGGTCTGAACAGACTGTAAAGATTTTATTCCTTCATATTACGCCATGTGTTGCATGGAATGGCCACGAAGCACCGAGGCTTCCTGGCCATGTAGCTTACTGACAGGACACCACCGAGAAAGCTGGGACTCACTTAGAATGGAAGGAGGGAGCGAGAGACGAGGGAGGGGAGAGGGAGGGAGGGACAATGATGAGAGGTACACATCTTTTCCCCAGCGTGTTTGTGGTGCCTATTCCAAGAATGACAATATGTGACTGAACACAACTTCTGATTCACAGTCTAGGTCTTTATAGTAAAGGGAAAAGGCTTTTTTGAAGTGTTACAACTAAACAATAAATATTTGACTTTCAGACAGGTTCCTATGGCATTTTGTTTGGACTGGTTTTTGGTTTTTTGATACAGGGGTTGCTATGTAGTTCAGGCTGGACTTAAACTCACTATGAAGCCTAGGCTAGTCTTGAACTTACAGCAGTCCTCCTGCCTCAGCCTCCCTGGTGGTGAGGTTATAGGTTTGTACCATACAGCCAGCTCTTTTGCTAAAGAGAAATGGAAAGAGAGATGTGAATGAGCTTTCTCTCCACGCTCCTACACAGCACTGGCAGAGGGCAGCTGAAAAGGAAACTGGGACTGTCCACCTGAGAACAGGAGACAAGCTTAGTCCTGAGCATCCTGCTGGGGGAGCCCGAGCCCACCAGCCCCGCCAGGCTTGTGGGGCCCCTGGTAGTCTGAAGCCGGGGCCTGCTGTGTGTCAGAAGTGGCCCGACTCCTCCCAGCCCCGTCTGCATCAGGGATGAACAGCCCGTGGAGGTCCAGGTGCATCTCCACAGCGACTGAGGCACGAGCCAGCTCCGTGAAGCTCTTGGCATCCAGAATTAGCAGGAAAGGCGGCTTGTGGGGGTCAGTAGAGACAACGGCCGATAAGATAATTCCTTCAGAGAAGCAAACAGAAGGACTTCGTTTTTCTCTTTTGCAGCACTGGGGATGGAAGTCAGGACCTCGCACATAGCAGGTGAGCGCTCTCCCAGGAGCACCCCAACCCCGAAGCATCCTGTAAAAGCACAGCCTGAAACATCCTCTGCTGGGGGCGGGGCATAGTTCTCAGCTGCCAACTTTTGTGAACAACCTCTTGCGTGCATGGGGTGTGTGGCCTGGTGTGTTGTCTCCCTTTCTGAATGCCCCTTTGGTGCAGTGAAGACTGAAGATGACAGCACTCCCTGCCCGCTGAACGCTGGGAAGCATGTGCGCGGCCCAGCGGAGAGTGGCTTCTGTAGGAGTCCATGCCAACCATCCCCTCCCTTGGTGGGACAATGACCAGGCCACGTTCAGTAGGAAGATTGGGCCAGGTAGGAAGCCACTCTCTGCATCCTGCCCAGAGAGACACTGCTACTGGGCTCTGGGGCAGCCTGCTCTCACCATCACCGCTGAGGGGCACCCCCACCCTGGTTCCGGTGCCCTGAGGGCTGTGGGCTGGGCTCTGCTGAGGCAAAGGCAGAGTCACAGTGGCAAAGGGCAACAGAGCCATGAGGAAGCAAGGAAAGGGACTGGGCCACCGGCACCCCATTTCCACCTGCTCCTTGGGGGTCACTCGGACATGTGGCTTCAGCCACTTCAGAGGATCTTAAGGCCAAGATTCCACATCCACGGAGAGTATAGTGTCACTCCGTGGAAGGGACATGGCCTTCATGTCATAAAGAATTTAACCTTGCCCAAGAGAGGCCTGGCTTTGTCCCTAACAGGTCTCTTCTCAGTCCCAATGGATGTCTTTGTTTATCTGGGGCCCCCAGGCTGTGGCAGACAGTCTGTCCAAACAGTGTGGTCCCCGGTGGGGCCACTGGTCATATGGCGTTGGCCTAACCCTAAGGGGCTGAAGACCAAAGGTCAGTCACACAGGGTCAGCTGGTCCCTAGTCCACACTGCTGAGCCCAGTAAGAACCTTGGAGGCTCTGGGGAGTTTCCCTGGCTGGTAATGCTTGGGGCCCAGCCCCCCCATTCTTGTCTGTTGCTGTCTATAGCTCCCCTAGAAGAGGAGTCTTTTCACCCTGAGGATGATGGCTTTCTGTGAGTTCTCTGATCCTCTAGGGACCTGGGGCCAAGAACTTGCGCAAGAATGGTTGTCAGACGGACCAGACTTCAGAGCAGTACCCCCGCTGCTATGCGTCCAGGTGGGTAACAGGTCCGCACTGCTGCCTCTACTCCAGGGGGTGCACGCAGAAGGCCTCTTGGGGTCTTACCGTCATCCTCATCCTTGGCGCCCGGTGCGGGCACAAACAGGGGCTCTGCCGGCCAGCAGTTCTCCTCTCCCCACTTTAAGGATGACTTAGTGAGGATGTCATACTTCAGAATCTGTGTGTCCAAAGAGGGGGAACAAGGGAATCACTTGTTTGAGAACAAATCCAGCTGGGCATAGGGACCAAAGCCTCTAATCCCAGCACCCTGGGAGGCTGACACAGGAGCATCGGAAGTTTGAGCCCAGCCCTGTCAGCATAGGGAGACTGTGTCAAAATAAAAAGGGCCGAGGGTGGAGCTCACTGTGAAGGCCCGGTGTCCGATCCCTGGGACCGCAGAATGAACAACCAGAAAGGGAAGGCCCTGGCATCTCCCAGCCCTTGTAGGCCTATCCCAAGTAGGGAGCAGGATTAATGGGGTGTGCTTCGGGGTGTGTCTCTGTGCAGTTTGGGAACCTTACTTTTTGGCTTTGTACATTTCTGCACTGTTTGTGTATTTTAAAAGCGCTAAATTATTAAAGGACAAGTTTGTCAAGGAGAAGTGATATCTGTGCAGCATTTTACATAGTGCTGGGTCCTAGTAAGTATTGGCAGATAGTAGCTTAAAAAACAAAATCCTTCAAGTTCCAGCTATACTTTCTTTGCTCAAGAAGGTGAGCAAGTTCCCGAAAGGCAGGAGCTGGGCTCCCTGCTGACTTCCGGATCCTTGCTGCCTCCTAGAAGGCGGCACGCAGGAGGTGCTCAATAAATGTGTATAGAACAAAGACATCTGACCCCGACACTCCAGCTGTAACCTCTCCCCAAGCTCCCTAAGGGGCTTTTCCCGCTCTTGAAGGCCCATCATCCCAGACGCCCCTCCTGACCCCCTCGCTTGGATCCAGGTCACCCGGGCTCTAGACCTGCAGATGCAGCTCTGCAGCCAGGCAAGGTCACCGCGGTCACATGGGACCCCATACCTTGGTTGGGATGGGACTCCACTGAACCCCAGCAGCGAAGACATATCGGTAGGGCTTCCCATTATGAGCGTAATTGATCCGAGGCAGCTCCAGGCCTGGAGAAAAACAAGATGGCAGGGTCCCTCACTGCGCGCCAGCCTCCCTCCCAGAGACAGTCTGCCTGCAGGACGCTGACCTTGACTCAGACCAGATCTGATCGAAGGTGGGCAGAAGCCGGGAGGGCGGCTCTGATAATGACCTGGCTCTACTGTAAGGTTCAGGAGGAGCAGAGCAGCAGACACCTGAGGTTTCAGGGCCTCAGCCCCTTTAATCACTTGAGATAGAGATCAGAGTTGTGTGATCCAAATCAAAGGCCACTGCAATTTTTAAAGGTCTTTTTTTAAAGAGTACATATGTGTATGGGGTGTAAAAAGCAACCGCGGGAGGAGTATCAATGGGGAGTATAAATAAAGCTTATTAGTTCTGTTTTAATAATATGTACAAATAATCTTTACCAAGGATTTTAATAATAAATTCAAAGTTGTGCAAGGAAAGTCCCCAGAAGTGCCCAAAACACTGAGCCCCGATGGGTGCATGGGCTGCGAGTGGGTTTTTGTTTTGTTTTTGTGGTACTGGGGGTTGAGTCAAGGCTTTTGCACTGAGCTATATTCCCAGCCTAATTTTTATTCTGAAACAATGTCTCGCTAAATAATTGCCTAGGCTGCGGTGGAATTTGCAATCCTGCCTCAGCTTCCTTGAGTGTTGGGATTACAGGGCTGCACCACCACTTCTGTGGATTTTTGTAAACGGGGTGTCACTGTGTTGCCAAGCTGGCCTTGAGCTCATGGGCCTTCAGGCCAAAATGTGATGGGAATGTGTTGGTTTTAGCTCTGTAGGAACAGACTCAGGGCCTACACCCAGCCCCAGCCCAGTGTGTGGATTGAAACCCAGAGTCCTGCTCTGCTGGCTGCCTTGCTTGCTTGTTCCACTTCAGGGTGGCGACTCTCATGGCATGGAGAGAATGGAAGCCAAGCATCCAGCTAAGGGTGCTATGGCGGCCACACCACGGGCCCTGTCCCAGATGTCAGCCCAGCAGGAGAAGCCTTCCCTGGACAGTGGCTCCTCCTGGGAGGGATGTGCTCTGCGCCTAGCTCTACCTCTCAGGCCAGTGTCTTCCTTCAGAAAATGGGTCTGTAACACCCTTTCCTGGGTGCTGGGCCTGTGGAGATAGAACCAGGAACACACTGTGCCTGTGCAATAATCCTGGCCTTTTGCAGGTGGCACATGTGACTGTCTGGTCCAAGAAACAGAGCTGTCAGAAGCTACCTGAAGGAGAAAGGTCCCCAGGGGCTTTTCTGTGGGCATCCGTGTGGCTTTTCCTCTGGGTCCTGAATTACTTAAGGATGTCTCTGGAGCCGCTATTACCTTCAAACAGCAACTCGGGCCGGCAGTACACTTGGTCGTCCCTCTCCTTCAGGGCAGTTGCTGTTGTAGATGCTGCTGTGATTAGATTGGAGCCCACTTCTGCATTCTGGAAGGAATCAGTGGAGAAGAAAAGGGGAGGAAAATGTCACTCAGAGCAAATCTTCGGTTCACTTTGCATGTGTAAAGAAATGCTTTTGGAGTCCACCAGGTAGTGAATTACTGAGCACCCATCATCTTGCCTGGCCTCATATTCACTAGGAGAAGCAGCTGTCTTATTGTTCTTACCTAGTTTTTAAAAAGCTGAAGTTGGCAATTTAGTGACTTCCCGCAGGTTGCCTAGCTGATGGGTTGTAGAAGCAGGACTCCTACAGCTGGGCTTTTCTCTCACTCTGGGCTCCTGCATCCCTCCCAGGAAAAATGAATGTGCTTATAAGGCAAGTTCTCACTTTTAAAATACTGGCTGATCCACCCATAAAAGGTTGCATTGGTCATTAAAAGGCTATTTTATAAAGCGTTTACAATAACACGAGAAATGCTGATGATATAACATCAAGTAAAAGCATCAGAATAAATTACATGTGCAGTCTGAGCTCAGCCGCGTACACAAAATTACATCAAAAAGCAGTGGGAGAAATATACCATCTATTAACAATATCAAAGGACTAGGAGGACTTTCATTTCTTTTTCTGTACTTCCAGTACTTTCTCCTGTGAAAAATGTGCCACTGCCGAAATGCAAACAAATATATGATAAAAATGACTAGAGAGCAAAACAACTTCCAAGGACATCCCTAGGCCTTCGTTCAACTTTGTTCTGCACAGTATCCGACCTTCTTCGTTTTGATCCGGAAGAAGGATTTAGCATGAGCCAGTGTTTATTAACCAACTACTAGTCTGTTTCCCCACATACAAACCGTGGGTCTTGAGCTAGTTAGCCTTGCTGTCGTTGAAGTCCTTCATGTGTGTGCTGAGGATAATAATAGTATATCCATTTAGAGTTATTGTGAAGGCTGAGATCATCCTCACAAGTGGTTTATGAGATTCTCTGGCTAACAGGAAGTACTGGATAAGTGCTGCTGTTGTTGATGATGACATCTTTTTGTTCTTATGCAGTTGTCATATCCCCTTATCCTCAGGGGATGCATTCAGTGGATTCCCAAACTGCAGATCACATTGAGCCCTATGTATATGCACTTGATATAGCCACAGTCCAGCTGATGAGTGGAACAGCCCCCGTTGACTAATGGGCTGGTAGTGTATACAACCTAGATACACTGGAAACATCCCAGGAAGAACAAAGCAGGACAGCTTCAAATTTCATCCTGCTACTCAGAATAGCATGCAATGTAAAACTCTGCACTGTCCATGTTAGTGTTTTTAACTTAGTGGTTTTGGATCACAATTGATTATAGGTAGCTGAACTTTGGGAAGCAAAACCATGGGTGGGGGTGCTCCTGTTTGTTTATTCTTGTTACTATTATGATGATAATTCCTCTTACTATATTGCTGCCACTCCTGGTATGCGCACCAGAGAACATCAAGGAGCAAGATCACAGATCTTT
>PVIC010034459.1:0-19526 GCA_004025085.1 Thryonomys swinderianus
GAGATTTCAGTCAGTATTGTGTTGAATCTATACAGTAGTTATGGAAGTATAGCCATTTTGACAATATTAGTTCTTCCTTTCCAGGAACAAAGGATGTCCTTCTGATACTCTTTTCAATCTCCTTTTTCAGAGTGTTATGCTTTTCAGCATAGAGATCTTGCACCTCCTTTTCTAGGTTGATTCATAGATATTTCATTTTTTTGGATGCTATTGTGAAAGGGATTGATTCCTCAATTTCTCTCAGTGAGTCTGTTTTTTGTGTATAAAAAGGTTATTGACTTTTGAGCATTGACCTTGTATCCAGCTACGTTGCTAAATTTGCCAATTAAATCTAACAGTTTTTTTATTGAGTTTTTAGGATCTTTTTTATAGAGTATATAAGTCATCAGCAAATAATGACAGTTTAACTTCTTCCTTTTCTAACTTTATTCCTTTTACTTCTTTTTATTTATTTTTTAATTTTTTTATTTTTTATTTTTTGAGACAGGGTCTCGCTTTGTAGTTCAGGCTGGCCCTGAGCTCACTATGTAGCCCAGGCAAGACTCAAACTCAGCAATCCTCCTGCCTCTTCCTCCTGAGTGTTGGGATTACAGGCGTGAGCCATCACACCCGGCTCCTTTTATTTCTTTCTGTTGTCTACTTGCTGAGGCTAATGTTTCCAGCGTTATATTGAACAGGAGTCATGATAGTGGACATCCTTGTCTTGTTCCTGATCTTAATTGAAAGGTTTCAGTTTTTGACCATTTAGAATAATACCGGTTGTTGGTTTCTCATAAATTGCTTTATTAGGTTGAAATAAAGTCCATCTATTCCAATTTTCTGTAGGGTTTTGATCATGTGTAGGTATTAGATTTTGTTAAATGCTTTTTCTGCATCTACTGAGATGACCGTATGGTTTTTTCCCTTGAGTCTATTGATACAGTATGTTTATTGATTTCCATGGTCAAAGTATATGATCTTCTTGATGATTCTCTGTATTCTGTTTGCCAGTATCTTATTGAAGGTTTTTTCCATCGATGTTCAATAGGGGGATTGGTCTGTAGTTCTCTTTTTCGGTTAGGTCTTTTTTTCCTTTTGGAATCAATGTAATGGTTGCTTCCAGGTATGAATTTGGGAGTTTTGTTTCCCTTTTGATATCATTAAAAAGCTTGAGAAGTACTGGGATTAACTTTTCTGTAAAAGTTTGTAAAATTCAGCTGTAAAGCCATCAGGACCAGGACTTTTCCTTGTTGGTAAGTTTTAAATTACATTTTCAATTTCACAGATTGATATTGGAGTGTTTAACATTTCTATACTTCTTTGTTCAACTTTGAAAGTTCATATGTATCTAGAAATCTATCCATTTCTTCTACATTTTCTATCTTATTGGACTATAGATTTTCAAGTAGGTGTTTATTATCCTTTCAACTTCTGCTGGATCTGTGGTGATTTCTACCTTCTTGTTCCTAATAGCATGGATTTGAGCCTTTTGCTTCTTTTGTTTGATAAAGTTGGCTAAGGACCTGTCAATTTTGCTTATCCTTTCAAAGAACCAATCTTTGATTTCTTGATTTTTTGTATCATTCTCTTAGTCTCCATTGCATTGATTTCTGCTCTGATCTTTATAATCTCCTCTCTAGTATGAGCTTTGGGTTTGTCTTGCCCACCTTTTTCTAGTAGCTTGAGGTTCAGCATTAGATTGTTTATATGAGTTTACTCTGTTTACCTCATGTAAGCATTGACTGCTATGAACTTCCCTCATAGAACTGCTTTCATTATTTCCTGTAAATTCCTGTATGTTGTACTGGGGTTATCATTTTATTGAAGAAATTGTTTAATTTGTTCTTTAATTTCTTCTTTGATCCATTGGTTGTTCAGCAGAGTGTTGTTCAATTTCCATGTTTTTCCATGAGGATCTTGGAATTTCTTTTGCTATTCAGTGTCAATTTCAAGGCACTGTGGTCTGACAGTATACAGAGCATAAGTCCAGTTCCTTTGCATTCACTTACACATGTTCTATGAACTAGCAGGTGGTCTTTTAAGGAGATGGATCTATGAGCAGCTGAGAAGAATGTGTATTCTGACTTTGTGGGGTGAAATACTCTGTAGGCATCAATTAATTCCATTTGTTCAAAAGTTTGGTTTAGCTCCAGTATTTCCTTACTGATTTTTTGTCCATTTGATTTGTCTATTTGTGACAGTGGGGTATTGAAATCCCCTACTACTATTGAATTAGTGGTTATCTGGCTTTTCATATCCATATTTGTTTTATATAGTTGGGTGAATTATAATTTGTTGTGTAAATATTTATAAATGTTATTTGTTTCTCTTGGATTGTTCCCTTAACAAGAATGTAGTGTCTTTCTGTGTCTCTTTTAATCAGTTTTGGTTTAAAGTCTATTTTATCTGCAAATAGGATTGCCACTCGTGCTTTTTTGCAGTTTCCCATCATATGGAGAATTGTTGTCCATCCTTTTACTTTCAGTGTATGGCTTTTTTTCTGAATTAGGTGTGTTTCTTGTATGCAGCAAATTGTAGGATCTTGGTTCTTGATCTATTCTGCTACTCTGCATCTTTTAATGGCATATTGAGTCCATTCTCATTAATCCTTATGGCTGATAATGGCCTGATTTACACCTGTCACAGTGTTTTCCTTTTCTTGCCTCCTTAATTTTTTGCTTTTAACCTTTTCCATTAGGTTTCTTCTCTTGGTCAATGGATTCACTCTGCTAGGTCTCATTGGTTTGTGACTTTCATTGTATTTTTTCCCCCCAGGATATTCTTTAGAAGTTTTTGGAGTGCAGGCTTTGTGTTTGTGAAGTTTTGAGGTTTTCTTTGTCGTGGGCAGTGTCTTATTTCCCCACTGATTTTGAAAGATTGTTTTATGTCATATATCAATCTAGGTTGGAGGTTGTTCTCCTGCGATGCATGAAACACTTCACTCCAGGCTCTCCTTGCATTGAATGTTTGCATTGAAAAGTGTGCTGTGATCCTGGTGGGCTTACCATTGTATGTGGTTGGTTTTTTTCTTTTCCCTAACTGCTTTCAGTATTTCTTTTTTTTGTTGTTGGACATCTGGAACCTTGATGATTTTATGCCTAGGTGTAGATTTTTTTTTGTTTGGTTTTGTTTTTTGAGACAGGGTCTCACTTTGTAGTTAAGGCTGGCTCTGCACTCACTATGTAGCCCAAGCAAGCCTCGAACTCAGCAATCCTCCTGTCTCTGCCTTCTGAGTGCTGGGATTACAGGCGGGAGCCACCACGCCTGGCCTAGGTGTAGATTTTTTATATCACGGCCATTAAGAGTCCTCTGTGCTTCACTTATCTGTATATCGAGTTCTTTTATTTTTCCTGTGAAGTTTTCTTCCTTATGATCTCTGAACAAGTTTTTGTCTTTTGCATTGTTCCTGCTTCCTCAGTGACTCCAATTCATTTTATGTTATGCATCTTTGAGTCATCTAGGAGCTGTTGGATTGATTTTTCATGGTCCTTTGCCATTTTCCATAAATTATTACTTTCCTGTTTATTGGCTGCAATCCTGCCTTCTAGGTTTGAAATTTGGTCCTCAGCTTCATTCATCCTACTTTGCATACTTTCATTTTCATTTTTGATCCTCTAGAACTCTGAAGCTATTGAAATGGTTCCATTACTTTTGATATCTGATTCTATCAAGCCCCTGATCTCTTCTTTAGCATTATTAATCATATCACTCACTTTGGACAGTATCTCTCTTTTCATCTCAGAGATCAGTTCTGATTTCCTTTTTTTTTTTTTTTGAGACAGGGTCTCGCTTTGTAGTTCAGGCTGGCTCTGAGTTCATTATGTAGCCTAGGCAAGCCTCGAACTCAGCAATCCTCCTGTCTCTGCCTCCCGTGTGCTGGGATTACAGACATGAGCCACCATGCCCGGCACTGTGGTATGCGGTATTGATTGTTGGTGGGCATGAGTCTCCATGCCCAGCATTGTATATGGTTACCAGGGATCAAACTCAGGACCTTGAGCTTGCAAGGCAGGCACCGGAACCATTGCAAGGCAGGCACCGGAACCTAAGGCCCCTGATTTCCATTTTTGTTCCCATCTCAGAGAGTCCTGGTGATTGAGCTTCAGTTTGCCCCATTTCCCTTTTCCCTGAATTTCCCTGTGGTGGTGATCATTGTATCTGGGTTTTTTAATGTTTTTTCATTTTTATTCCTTTGTTTCTTGTATTGGTTAAATTTCTTGCTTGCTGTCTAAGCAATGTTTGTTTCAAGTCCCTTTCTTCTTCTCAGAACCCTTAGGAGATGACCAATTCATGGGTTGTCCTCCTTTAATATGTAGTGGCTATTGAGTAATCTCAGCTCACTGGCTGTAGTCAACAGGATTCCTCTACTGTTCTAGTGAGCGGTGTTTTGTTTTGTTTTTGATGTGGTGGACAAGCTGGAGTAACACGCTGAGGGCCTCTGTCTAGGTTGCAGTACCGCTGTTACACTTATTCACAGTCCATAGAAAAATAAGTGGTGACTTTGGAGGCTCTACACCATGTAACAGCTATGTCCAGTTGGGTCCACAAGGAAAGAGAAATTCCAAGGCATTCTGGTCACATCCTGGTTACACCAAAGCTACAGTCCAAGTGCTGGTTGATGGTGCTCAGAGCCGTCTTGCTAGGGTCCAGTGTGTGCCCCACTCAGTTTACTTCAGCAGGATTCTGGCACAGTCCAGGCGGCAGGAAAGTTGTAGGCCTGAGAAGCAGTAAATGGCCCAGGTGAATGAACCTTCATGCCAACACCTCCCAGGCGACCTGGTCCTAATTGCCTAGTCCATTTCCCTAGGTATCCGGCACAGTCCATGATTCAGAGAAGTGCAGGGCTGTGCAGCAGCACCATGGTGTGGACAAGCCTTCCCACCACCACTAGTCGTGCAGCCCGGCCTCTCCCTACTTGCCTGCTTTGTTTCCTCAGGTGTCTGGCGCAGTCCACAACTCAGAGAACTGCAAGGCCGAGCAGTGGCAACAGTGGCAAACTTGCCACCGCACCAGTCACATGGCCCTGCCTCGTCTGTCCTTTTTTGCCCCCAAATTTCTCTACTGTTATGATTTGTAGAGGTTTGTATTCCATCTGCAACATTTAGGGAGTGTCTTTTTTTTGTTTTTTTTGAGACAGGGTCTTGCTTTGTAGTTCAGGCTGGCCCTGAGCTCACTGTGTAGCTTTGGTTTTTTGGCCTCCAGAGTGGTTATAGTTATAGCTTGTTAATATGTTTGTTTTAACTATTAATATTAGACAATATTTTAAGCACTATGAAAAATTCTATGTACACAGTATATATTTAAAAGATTTTCTTTTTGGACCCACAGCTGAAAATTCAGTTATTGTATTTCATGAATCAGGTATCCATTAGTTTAAGGATATTGGTGTAAACCCCAGTATATTTACTCATACTTATAAAGTACTTACTACCTTACATTGTTATGTGGTTTTTGTTGATTAATTTAATTCTCAAAAACCCTGTGAATTAACTATAGTTTGCACTCCTATTTTATAGATATGTAAACTGAGCTGCAAGGAGGCTAAATAACATGCCCATCTCACATAAGTACCAACTGATAGAGCTGAGATTTGGACTCGCAATAAAGATAACATTTTCACTCTTTATATAGGAGAAAATTACTTTGTTTTGTACTTTAACATTCTGGAAAGTCAATATTTACTCTGGTTTTAATTTTTTAAAAATCATAGAAAGGTTTTCCTGTGGGAAATTAATATGAAATATATACATTGTGTTTTGGAGAGATTATAAATTAAGGAAACATAATTCAGAATTAATTTAGGCAAACAACGCAGTTTTCTTTAGAGTTCAAAGAATGGCTAACTCATCAAACTGCAGAAAGTCACAAGTGTAGGTGGCTCAGAAACACTTGGCACCAAGGAATTGAGCTCTGGGTTGTTTGTCTTCACAGACAAGTTATCTGTCCAGGGTACAAGTGCAGATGATGAGAACCTAAGTTTGATACCTTATGAGTATGATCAAGATTTTTAGTGATAAAATTTTAAAGAACTACAATAGGATACACATTACCATTCATTCCACTCTAAACACACCCCTGTGCTTCTAACACATCTGCCCCACTGTTCTTGCCACTTTCCTTAGTTCTGGAAGTCCTTTTCTATGAGTATCTACATGAGATGTAATAAAAATACAGTAATTGTTACTGCTTGTGAGAGACTTCTAGGATTTCTTCAGAAATGGGCATCAGTAATAAGATGTGTTTGAAATTAGGAGGACTGTTTTGAGGGGGATTAATGACAATAATTCTTATTGTAATACATTTTAAAAAGCATTCACCATATTTTTGATCACACCTCATATAGGATATAATGCAAATGAAGAAGACTGAGTTTCCTGCTGAGATAGTATCTACAGTTCCAGAAAGGACTTGAATCAGGGCCTTACCCTGAAATAGTTTACTACAGCCTGAGAGAAGAGTAGTTGAAAATAACATGACCTCTCTGGAAATCTGGGACTAGGGAGGGTTAGCGTAGGCAGGTAAATTAGGGGTGCAGTTGGTTAAAGTTAACAATAGTGTTAACTTGTGATGAGTAAATTCAAAGGTGTGTGTATTATTTACTATTCTAATAAGAAGAATCTGGAGTTAGGCTTGGACCATTATTTTAGTGAGCTTATCCTACAGCATTATTAGAGTTTGCACTTTGCTACCTAGGGTCTTCATATTTTGCCTTGTCATTTCTTCATCAGAAGGTGGCTGTCTGAGGTCCACATATCACATACATGTCTAAGGTAAAAAAGGGAACATGTCAGCAAGACAGCCTCTTGCTTCTATCTCTCTCTCTTTTTTTTTTTTTTCTGAAGCCTACAGCAGACTTTCCTTTAATGACTCATCAGCCAGCAGGAGGAATGTCAGTGTTTTTATCTGTGAAGAAATCTGGGAAAATAAGCAAGGAGCTCATTAGCCTTTGCTGTGAGAGGCAACAACTGAATGGAGGTTAGGAATGGCTATTGTGTTAGCCAATCAGCTGTATCTGCCACAGTGATTAAAGACACAGGCAGAGTTGCAGTTGCCAGTGGAATGGAAAGGAATGGTATTAGACAGACAGCCTCACTGACATCCAGTACGTTATATGTAAATTTGAACTTACTTTGATCCGTCTTTGGGAGAGCAGACCCAACCCACTGTGTTTATTCTTTGCCTCTGAAATAGGACATAGACCTCTCTGCCTTTATGTTCTGCTCATGTGACTTTTCTTCCCGTTGTTTTGTGGTCTTTTCTCCTAGAGCTACCAGAACTTTTAATCTTATTTCAAAGCTCGTTCCAATTTGCTAAGCTCATAAAGACATCTCAGTCCCCTGAATTCAGACTACCACTTGACCATGTAATTCATAAATTAAAGTACTGCTTGACAACAGCTTACATTTTGTTATTTTGTCCTGTAATTTAGATTTTTGACTTCAAAGTACCTGATTACCACAATTAGATTGATTTTTAATTAATTTTTAAATTGATGAAACTGTATATGTTTTTGTGTGTTTTATAATAATGGTACCTTACAGAATGGTCAAATTGAGCTAATTATTAATATGCATTACTCACTCACAATTTTTTGCAATTAAAAACACCGGAAATGATTTTCAAGATTATGACACTGTTCTTAGCTATAGTTACCATGTACAATGGATCTCATGAATTTATTCCACCTCCTATCTGAAGTTTTGCATTCCTTGGTCAATAAACTTTGAACTCTTAGGCTTCTGGTAGCCACCATTTCATTCTATTTCTGTGAGTTGGATGTTTTATTTACTTGTGCATCTAAGTGAGATTATGTGGTATTTGTCTTTGGGTGATCTTTAAACTTAACATGGTCTCCTTCAGGTCCATTTATGTTGCCTCAAATGACAAGGTTTTCTTCTTTTTTTAAGGTTGACTACAAATCCATTTTGTTCATGTTCTGCATTTTCTTTATCTGCTTTCCTGTGGATGGACATTTGTTGATTTCATGTCTTGTCTGTTATGGATAATGCTGCACTGAACACTGCAGTGCACGTGTCTCTTTGAAATATGATTTTATTTCCATTGTTAGTGGAAATTGTGAATCACGTGATAATTCTGTTTTTAATTTTTAAAGGAAACTTTTAGAATGCTTTCCATAGTAGTTGTACTAATTTACATTCTATCCATGAGAGTGCAGTTGTTCCATTCACTTCACATCTACCAACACTTGTTGTCTTTAGTCTTTTTTTTAATTGCCATTCTAACTGAAGTGAAGTTTAATCCATTGTGGTTTCAATTTAAACTTCTGTTTCCAAGATGCTCAGTGATCTTGAGCATCTTTTCATACATTTCATGGCCATTTGTATGTCTTCTTTGGAGACATACATACTCAGATCCATTGCCCATTTTAAAAAATGGGATCATTCATTTTCTTGACATTGTTTTAAAAATTTCTTATATTTTAAAATATTAACCCCTTATCAAATATGATATGCAAATATTTTCTCCCAGTTTGCATGTTGTTTCTTCTACTGTGAAAAAGCTTTTTTTGTTTGACATAATCTCATTTGTCTATTTTCTCTTTGCTTACCTTTATTGCTTATAGATTTCTCAAACAGAACAAACTTTCATTTATTTCTTTTGTAATGATCATAGTACAAAGCAGAGCATATGCTAGGTATGTCTCTGCCCAAGAATTTTTTTTAAAACTTTAATTTACCCATAAAGAATAGTTTTAATCTGTGGGCTGCTGCTGCTGAAATGCTTTAGGAGAGAGAACTGGAGGAGGCAATTTCTTTAACTCTAAAGGAATTGTAAAATCATTTGAACTAGGTTCAGTTTTGTTTTAGGGCATCTACTTACACAGTGTCTTCCTCTTCAGAACTCCTGATGGTGCGTTGTCATAGTAATAATAAAGTTCTAAAATATTTGTTTTCCTGGTATAAGATGATGTTATGTGAGTATTATAAACAATGTAGCGGCTGTGCCATTTACTGGGCTACTCTAGACCTGCCTTTTTTGTTTATTTTGTTTTTTTGAGACAGGGTCTCACTTTTTAGTTCAGGCTGGCCCTGAACTTACTATGTAGTCCACGTAAGCCTCAAACTCACAGCAGTCATACTGCCTCTGCCTCCTGAGTGCTGGGATTATAGGCATGAGACACCATGTCCAGCATTGTGGTTTGTGGTACTGATTGCTGGTGGGTATGAGTGACCATGCCCGGCACTATAATATGTGGTACCAGGGATGGAATTTGAATTCTGGACCTTGTGCTTTTAAGGCAGGTGCCAGAACCACTTGAGCTAAATCCCCGGCCTAGCCCTGGCTATTTTTTGAAGTAGTTCCAGTAATACCATGTGTGGGTTGTTGTATTTTATTTTCTCTATAGTCAAGTGGCTACTATGCATGGTCAGAAAGGAAATTTAATGTAAGCACTCTAGTTTTTGAAGAGAAGTAAAGTTCTTTAGAGAAAGTGGGGGGTAGTAGTCGGGTCTGCTGCCATGGGTGAAAAGGTGAGATGCTAAAAAAATAGAGGAGCTAGTGATAGACTCTGTTTGCTTAGTATTTGATGAATAAAAATTCTGTTTGTACTTGAGGATGATAAAATTTGAAATGGTTGTAGTTTAGCCTTATAATGTTCTTGAGAGCATGACTGCATTTTTCTGCCTTTTTTTCTTTTCATCTTTGATGTCCAGCTGGTATTTCAAGACAAGAGTGTGATTATAGAATTGGATTTGAAGAGCAGCACTAAATCATTCTCACTTGGTACTTGACCTTCCTCCTAAACAAAATAGATTTCATGGGAGGAATCAGGTTAGGGAAGATATAATTCAATTTTGCTATGGGTCAAACAGAAGGGTTAAGTTCTTTAAATTCTTCATTCTATGATACTGCTTGGTGTTTTTTTTAAGGCAATTTTTAGCATAATAATTTCCTCCTATCACATATTTTTATTTAATTTTTTAATACATAAGTACATTTAGTTTAAGTTTTTCTTGCCAGTACTTATCTCTGTATCTTTTAGCAAATGGTCCATTGTTTTTTTCCAGTGCATTAAATTTAAAGATTATATGCTTCTGTTTTGATGTGCCCCGTGACAAGTAATTAGTACTTCAAAAACAGGAGACTGTGGTTTTTCTGTTTATAAAAGTTATTAGTAATGGAATATATTTCTTCTTCTCTGTACCTCAAAACAAGATAATAG
The DNA here is from genome assembly GCA_004025085.1 of Thryonomys swinderianus. Lineage (NCBI taxonomy): Eukaryota > Metazoa > Chordata > Mammalia > Rodentia > Thryonomyidae > Thryonomys > Thryonomys swinderianus. The sequence goes on from PVIC010034459.1 coordinate 10,163, forward strand.
GTGAAGATTAATATAAATTTTTCTTCTTATAATGTTCTGCCTTAGATTTCATATAATATGGTTCTTGATACTTCCAGCAAAGAAATCTCATTATCTCTGCTGTGTAGCATCTGTTCTTTGTTACATCCTTTTCCAGGAACTTCTCTCTGAGTGCTGATTTGCCAGGTCCTCAATGTGGCATTCCCACCTGTGGGAGGAGAAATCTTTTCTCTGGTGAACAGACTTTTGATTGAGGATACTAACCTCCACTCGTTTTGTTGTTGTTGTTTTGGTTTGGTTCGGTTTTTTTGAGACAGGCTCTTGCTTTGTAGTTCAGGCTGGTCCTGAGCTCACTTTGTAGCCCAGGCAAGCCTTGAGCTCTGCAATCCTCCTGTCTCTGCCTCCTGAGTGCTGGGATTACAGGTGTGAGCCACCACACCTGGCTCTGGCTCTGTGGTATGTGGTATTGATGGCTGGTGGGCGTGAGTCACCACACCCAGTATTGTGGTACATGGTTACTGGGGATCGAACCAGGGACCTTGTGCTTGCTAGGCAGGTGCTGGAACCACTGAGCAGAGTCTCCAACCTGTAACCTCCACTCATTTTGGATGTTGTCCTTTCGTATATGCTTTTACATACCCTAACATCTGGGAAAGTATCTGTCTTATGCCACACAGTTTAATGCGTGATCATCTGGGGAACACACACATTATATTTTAATGGTATGTATCAATATTACATTAGGTTGAGTTTATTTTGAGAAGTGGATATTGTCCTTGTAGACTCAGTCCTTGCTTTAAATTCCTCTTGTTTTAAAAATAAACATATTATTTTAACCTTTTCTCCTGCATTGTAGCCAAGTCACATCACTTTGACTTCTTAGCTCACATTTCTTGACAGGTTCAAAGTAGAGTGCCCCACAGTGGCGCAGCATTCTCACAAGATGAGCCTGTAGTGATCCTCTGAAACCAGCATTTTCCGTGCAGTTGTAACATGGTACTAACCTGTTACTGCACCTTGCCACTTTGTTTTCTGACTCGCCTCTCCACCTCTGCACTCACTCTGCAAATTCAAATTTGACCTGTTAATAGTCATTTCCAACTCAATCAGCTTTTAGCTCAAGAATGGTTCTCAAGGGGCATTCCCTCATCTTTCGTTTTATAGTTTGGAATGTTCTAATAACTATTTCCTTGAAATGTGACCTGATTATTTCCTTGATGGATTGGATCATCAGGAGGGAGATAATACCTATGACTGTTACAACCTTTTCTTACAAACAGATTATCCATTGGCCTACTTGAACTGGGACATAGTGAATGTAAGGATCTAAACAAAGTAGGATGTACATAATTAAATTAATTTTCTGGATCTCTTGAAGTCACAAAGACCATCAAGGTTTGAGCTAATTTCAGCATGTGCCTAGATAATATATATGTATATGTATAATGTACATATATACATATATATGTGTGTATAATATATATGTATATATTATGTATAATATATCTATGTATATGTATAATATATATGTATATATGTGTGTATAAATGTGAGAAACTTAGAGGCAATAAAAGCACAACCCAGAAATTGAAAATATGTTGAGAGAGACTAATTTGACTTATTAGATGATTTATCTCTGCAGTCATAAGCTTTTTCTTTAAGGAGGCACTTTTAAGACATAGAAAAAAGTCAGCTCTCTGAGTGCAGCGTGCCCTGTTGAATTTAATAAAGTATTTTCTATTTGCAGACATTGGCCACATTATGTATCCAGGACTGGGGAAGATGTAAGCTGGAGACATGGTTGGTGGTCATCAGCTGAGAGGCAGTAATTGATGTCTTAATCATTCTGTGGAGGAGAGAATAAGTGTGCTGGCTGGGCTGGGAAGTGGTTGATGTCTTTGGGCAGCTATGACTAAAGAGACAGGAAGAGGCCACAAAAACACTGAGAAGTGCCTATAGAATGGAACTGAAGTGAAGACATTTTAAAGAGTTACTCATACCAGGTGCTAAGTGGGGCCTAAGAAAGCTGCACATCAACTAAATCCACTAGATTTAGCAGAAGTTATAAGTGAGAAGCCTGAAAAATTTTGAAATGCATGCAGGAAAATGCAAAGAATGAGACCACAAGAACTGGCCAAGAAACCAAAGAAAGGGAAGGTTAGAGCTATGCTTAATACCTGAGGGAACATTTCCAGTATCTGTAGATAGGTTGCTTTTGTTCACTATACCATGGTTCAGTGAAATCAGAGAGATGCCCTCATGTTAGGAAGTTCTCCTTTGATGTCACCCATTGCTGTGGGAAATCCATTTCCAAGAGGAGACTCTTGTGCTCTGTTGAAGATCAGCCTCTAGGAAACTCACATGGGAATCAGAAGAAAGGAAAGCTTCCAGGGAGATATTTTGAAATAACTTTGAGCTGCATATCATCAGTGCAAACTTTGCATGTGTACTGACTGTACATTAAGAGCACTTTAAGCAGCAAAGACCTCAAAGACCAAAGACATTTGGCCATTGTGAAAATAAACAGCATTTTACAGCAATATTTTTGTAGAGAAATAATCAGGAAGAACAAAGGTGCCAGTGTTGGTTTTTTTTCCTATATTCATTTGTGAGAAAACGTGCTTTTGATTGATATCTACCAAAAACTGTTCAGCATGGAATATTTCTGTTGCTTAATGAATGTTCAGAATAATAATTTGAAACATTTGGGATGGTGCCTCCAGAAACTGTTTCCAGTGCCTCTTTTATTCTTCCAGTATCGGGAGTGTGAGGGCTGAAAATGCAAGTAATTGCATCCTATCTTTTTGCTGTCTTCTACATGAGTCTGAGTGCTTATACTTTCTGTATCAGAAACACTTTATATTCTCATGAGTTCCTCATTTCATTTTTAGAAATAAGGCTGGAACTTTGTAAAACATAAGCATATACCATAGTACAGAAGACAAGACCCATAGTGGATGCCATGTACCTCTCTTTTCATCTTTTTCTTTGGGATTCTTCAACTGAAGCCATATATATAAAATAGTTTTATTGGAAAGTGTTAGTTTCTAATTCATACAATGGACTGAATTGAAAATATTTTTTCGACATTTGTATATTTTTCTTTATTTTTGTATTTAATTTTTGCAGTCACATTGTATATTGGTGGCATTTGGTAGCAAGGTACCATACCGATAAGAGGATATTGAGAACTATCAGACCATGACATCCTAATAGTGTTTTGGTGACGTGTCCAATTTATATCTACTCAGATTCACATACCATATAATTTCATATGCTACTTAGAAAAATGAAAACAAGAAATGCCACAACTATACAACAAACCACTAATTTGGGGCTTCATTTACAAACAAATAATGCTGTACTGTTAAGTAAGTATTAAAGGGCTTTCTTGTGTTATAGTTTAAAAATATGTTCATATAGCAAGCCAGTTAATATTTTGTGTTGAATTAAATAGACATTTGATAACAAAAATATGTGATAAAATAAATCAGAATGGGACATTAATTAGCACTAAAATATATTAGCCCTTTAAGATGCCATATCAATATTTCAGATTTTATGTGACTGTTTGTGGACTAGTTACTATGTAGCATGACATTTTAAGCATTTTATAATTATTGGAGCCTGCACAGCCTTCTCTTTTGTTCTGGCTTTTGCTTTACTATGAGAGATCCTGAGGTATAGTGATTATTAATAATAACCTGACTTTTGGGAGTTGTACCATGCACTAGGGAGTATGCTGGAAATTCTGCATGTTATCTGTGATCCTCACAATAGTACTATTCCCTTTTTATAGAAGACCGAAGCTCAGAAAATTAAATTGCTCAAGGGTATAAAGCTCATCATGATTAAAAAAACCCACTCAGATGCAAGTCCATCTGTCTTTACATTTATAGGGCTTCTTCTAGGACCAATTACATCCATCAGAATCTTTGAGGATGGGACCCACTTTTCCTGCTGGCCAGTTAGGCTAGTGAAACCCCCAAGTAATCCTGACAGTCTTACTTTATGTTCATCTTAACTCTGCTCCGTACCCTGCAAGCAAGTTAAACTTTCCCTCATACCTCAGTTCAGGGTTGTGATACTCAGGGTCTTTGTAGGTCCTTGGGAAATTACGTGTCAGGATGAAAACTGGGATCTATAGAAGGCTACCTGGTCTTAATTGGTCATCAATACTGCTAGTACTGTTTGCTTTGGGTTTGCCTAGTAGTGATATAAGGTTAATTTTCTTGAAATTTGATAGTAGAATGATGGTTCCCTAGGTAATGCTAATAGCTTCTGAGATCATTATCCATGTTTCTATCATTTTCTTTAGCTGTTAGTTGTAAGGAGAATCTGTTATTTCTAATTGTTGCAGTGCATTTTAGTTTACTGCTATGACAAAAACATTATTATGAATATGTAATTGGATGTTACAAAACCAGTTTCCTAAAAGTTTCTCTTTCAAGTACTTTCCTGGGGATTTGTTCCCTGTGCTTGACTGGCATAGAACTTTGGAAAGTTCCTGGTCATGTGCAGGGGTCAAGTTAGTGTCATGGTTTATCATGGGGTGTCTGTCAGACAGGAGAATGACAAGCTAACATCGGTTCCCTCTGCGTTCTGCAGCAGACCAATCTTTGTTTCTATTAATTGCAGAGTGAATGGAAATTGAAGACATTAAACAGCCTCACTTGGTCTTTTATTCACTGTAAAAAACAATACTTACAAAGTATTTGAGTAATCCTCCCACAACTTCTAGTTTTCTTCATGAAGGCAGGTCTTTTCAATAAATCCAAAGGTCCAGAGACCTGAAACTAGTGTTCTTGTTTAGTGCAGGAAAAGGGAAAGAGGAGAGAGTAGGGGGAGGGAAAGAAGGGAAAGAAAAGATTGATGGAAAAAAGAAGGTAACAAAGCTTGTGTTTATAGGGGGTGGGAATTGTGGGGAGGGCAAGGAAATGGGAAACAATGACAATGAAATAGCATTGAATTATATACTGTGTGTATTGACTTTTATAACCTGGCTAGTCTGTGAATGTATGTTGAGTTATTATAAAGAATAAGAAAAAGAAGAAAAAGATTAGGAGATTTCATGGAAAGATCTCTAGGCATTTGGTGAGGAGAAGCCTTGTCTTGGATCATTTATAATTTTCTTGGTGTCTGAGGTAGGGACAGTAGTACGTAATTTTAACCTTTACCTTATTTAATTGTGATTTCAACTTATGAAGTGCTTCTGTGATTTCTTTAGAGTATGGGATATGAAGTTACTGTAAAGGTTTTTCTTTAATATACAAAGGAAGCTATAAAGACAAAGCAGGTAGAATTCTTAAATGAAGTAATTTCCAGCAAGGTATTTGAAAATATTTCTTCTCATTCAAAGCAAGTATGCAGACTGACCTTTGGCCTTTTATTGCTTAGGATAATAGTTATTACCTTATTATTCTGTGTTCCCATAGGAAGTAAGAAGCAATACAAGAATAATGCTAATGGGATTTGAAGTCCCATGGGCACCAGAAAATAATGTCATTTGTAGATGAGCTTTTAGAAGAGATGAGGAAAGTCTTCGAAGACATGAGAGAAAAGTTGATATAATGAAAGGATGGATAAATAAATCAGGACAGAGGGAAGCAGAAGCTGTGGGCATATTTTGAGACTTAGAAATTATCTTAAGATAATTTCTCATGCTTTAAAATTGCTTGTTTTCTCTTTCTGATGTTTAGCATTTTCTCATAGGCATAGATTTCTAAGAAATCTCATGAGACACATTACTTAAGAAGCAAGATTCATATGATGCTTTCAATGCCCTATATCTGTTTTTCATTGATTTTATGTTTTCTTTCCATTTGGTCTACTTGATGTCCTTTATCCTGGGTGCATAGAGAATTGCATATGTTGATAATGGGCCTCTCATGTCTATATCTGAGCCGAAGGACGTAACATTCAGAAAAGTTTTACTTATTAGTGAAGCAAGAAGGCGACTTTGTGTCTAAAGTAGCCTTGTTTCAATGTCATTTAAAAGATAGATTTCTCAACCCTGCATCTGTTCAGGCTAAGCATCCGGATTATCTTGAAAAGATAAATGGATTGGAGAGGATGGTTAATGCATTATCTTTGTTTTGTTGCTGGCTAGCAGTAGAGAAATGTTATGACAGCTAATAGGTTGTCCTCCTCTGTTTTCATGTTGATGTAAAGTAACCAGCATGCTGAACACTAAAAATTTCCTGTGATACTTTAATTCCTGGAAAAAAATATAGAAAAGAATGGAAGGAATAAATAAAATGTAGCTTAGCATGCTGCAGATATTTCTCCTCACTCCCAAATAAATCAGAAATCTCTTTTCTTGTACCCTGAAACATAAAGGTTCCTAATATCTTGTTTCCTTCCCTTGGTTAGGATTCTCTGAAGGCTGGAAATAGTGTGTTCATGGATTCATTTCTGTAGCTATCTCTCAGAGGCCATCTGAGGTAATAGTTTAAAGACTTAAAGACAGAAATGATTTGCAAGAGGGAATTCTTTTAGGAGGACAGGACTTTGAATTATGATTGCTGGTGAGATTAAAAAGGCAGAGGGACTTTAAGCTGGCCTGTCTTTTGCTTTTAGAAGTTGTGGAAGAAATGAATTGCTGACAGGTTGGAAAAACTGATCATAAAATGCTTATTTGACTACTGTGCTTTCAAAACAATTTGGAGGAAAATTGGGAAAATATTTTTAAAGTGTATGAATGTTTAGAACTGGTTCTTAAGCATTTATTTAATTTCCTTTTCCAAGACGTGCTACATGTTCAAACCAAGTTGTGACAGAGCACACTTCAGACAAGGTTTGACTGCAAGTCATTAGGACTCTGACTCTTGCTCCTGCTTCTCCTGTCTCTGCCTTCTCTGATATTTTGCCATCGTCTCGAGAGTGATTGCCTTCATGGTAACAAAGGGCTATCACAGTTCCTGCCCACACACAGACCTATCCAGTCACGGTGTTTATGCCCTTGTTCTTTCAGTCCTCAAAAGGGCCTGAAATAATTCCCATCAGTCCACTGAACAGGCATTTGCCAGCTTGGACACTGCCTGCTGCAGGTAAGGATGGAGTCACCCATCTCACAATCTCAAATGGAAATGTGAAATGTCAGAGACAGCTGGGTGGATACTTGGTATGCATCCAGCAGGTACCCAGGATGCTCCTCTGAAACTAGGGTCCTTTGATTCATAGGTGAAAGAAATAGGGTTTCACATTTGCTTCTTTCCCTTGACTCTGTTTTAGGACATATTTCTGATGATTGTTGAGATACCATCATTATCTGTTTAGTTCTTAAAGGTACCCAGAAAATCCTAATCCCTTTCTTTACACTGGAGCACAGCCTGGTATTTCATAGGTAGTGCACTCACCCTTCCCCCACTCTTGGTGCAATTTAGTCCCGTGTTTTCTTATTTAATAGTCACTGGAAAGAAAGAACAGCTGGCCTAGCCATTCTGTATGATATCCCAAAATCTGTTTTCAGTGTTTTATAATCACTTTTATTATCTTTTCCTCCTGATGTCACAGTATGGTAAATATTCTTATTTCCTCTGGTCTCTGGCTCACTGATTTATCCAAGATCAGAGTCTATGTTATAGTAATCAGGCAGCTTCTAAGTTGTAGAAGTTAGCAAACTGCAGCCCACAGCTAAAACCTGGCCTGTTTTTGTAAATAAAGTTTTATGAGAACACCATGACATTTACTCATGTCTATATGTCTATAAATGCTTTCACTATGATAGCAGAGTTGAGCAATTGTGGCAGGCACTGTATGTTCTGAAAGGCCTAAAATATTTACAGTATTGTCTGTCAGAAGAAAAGTTTACGAACCCATGGGTTGAATGAGCAACATTCTTCACTTTAAGAACTGTGAAAGAGTTTACAGCTGGATATTACAATCTTTTTAAACCCTTGAAAGTGATCAAAGACTAACAGAAGTGAAAACAGTCTGCAAAGATCCGTCTAGTTCTAGGTTTTGATCCCACAGATAACAACAGACTGAGGCTCAGGGATAAGCTGTAATGTACCCGAGATTCCATGACATACTAGAGGTGGACCAGAATGTGCTTTCCTGCCATAGCCAGGTTTGTATATTGGAAGAGTACCGAAACTTACTGCTACCCAAAAAGGTAGGGAGCCCAAAATATGTGAGGGAGAGTGCTGGGAGGAGCAGTAAAACTCTGGCATTTTCTAGCTTGGACAAGCTATTGAACCTCATTGTACCCAGTTTCTTTATCTGTAGAATGAAAATAGTATGATCTCCTGGGAGTTACGCTATGAGTATGACACCCAGTGTAAAGAACATAAGAATATATCCCAGTTAGCTGTTATTGTTGTTATCATTATCATTATGGTCATCAAAATCAGCAGCAGACTACATTCATACCCATCCTTGTTTCTTCTCTTCCTCTTGCAGAGGAAGGGGCTGTGGTGTTTAATCTTGATCGTTAACTTGGTTGGCTTGAGAGATGCCTAGGAGATGGCAAAGCACTGGATGCCTAGGAGGTGGCAAAGCACTTCTCGATGTGGACAGATGGACTGTAAGGATGTGACCTTAGAGACTGTTTGCTCCCTGGCCTCTTCTTCTCTGGTTCCTCCCGGACCTGGCTCTCTGCTTCCCACACGCCCTGCATCACCCGTCTGCCCTCTGCCACACCCTTCTGTCTTGTTGTTTCTGCTGAGAGCCACATAATGATGGCCAGAAACCTCTGAAACTGAACCACTCCAAAGTGCTCCTCCTTTATTGCGGTGACAAGTATTTTGTCCCAGCTGTGGAAAGCTAGTCATACACAGGACCACTCTCCTCTTTAAGGCTAACTGCTTCAGCTGGAAAGTGGAAACACTCTTGTCATTTCTCCCTAAGGACGTTATTCTCTTACCTCATCTTTCCTGTATTTTCTGTTGCCTCTCTTCACTGTTCTTTCAAAGTATCAAGAAAACCCTCAAGGCTTAAATATTAACAAAGACATTGATAAAGATATTGGCATCACCTGTTTGGCTAGATAGTAACACACACTTCTCTCCCTGTCTTTATTGCTCTAATAGTTCACATTGCTATTTTTATGCTCTGCAGCAGCATTCTAAATTTAACACCTCTAAATCTTCCCTAGCTGGGGTCACAGACAAATCTGTGGGGCTGTCTGGAGTCTTCACCTATCTCATTCTCATGAAGTTTTACAATTCTTAACACCACCCTTCATGAGAGACTCTTCCTCCTGATTTTGAAACATAACCCTACTTTACTTCTCTCCTCCCAGGAAGTCTTTGTAGCGCTTACTCCTCTGGCTGCCTTGTATGTGTTTTGTGAGTTGTGTCTGATACTTGGGCATGGCTTTAGTGACTGTGTGTTGAGCTGTGAGGAATGTCCCCACCTGAACATAGTGGCAGAATGTATTACC
>PVIC010034460.1:0-19455 GCA_004025085.1 Thryonomys swinderianus
AAAAAAAAAAAAAAAAAAAAAAAAAAAAAAAAAAAAAAAAAAAAAAAAAAAAAAAAAAAAAAAAAAAAAGATGAAAAGGACACATGTAGTCCATGCAATAAAGTCCCAGAGAGGAAAGGGTGGACTTAAGACCAGAATTCCCCACTCTCTGTGTGGATGTGTGCCACGACAGACCAGATCTCATCGTCCCTGTCATGTTTGGACGGTATTAGCATACTGCTAAAGCATCTTCCTTTTCAATAAGCAATATGAGTTCTGGAAATGCCAACTCATATTAAAATGTAATTAGGAAATTAATTCTCTTCTGTTCATAATGATTAGTACATTTAAAATTCCATTTGCACATTCTGCTACTCAAACTACCTAATCCGTTCTATTTTGCAATCACACATTGATAGCTAAGGTCAATATATAAACCTAAACCCACTATAGTTTGAATGCACTTGAGATATCAGTTAGCTATCTGCGGGAGTAAATATAGCCTTACCATTATTAAATGTCATAATTTTATCTCACCAACACTTGTGTCATCCTTAGTTTCAAAATATTAGTTTGCACTTAATATTTAGCATAGTCTTGATTTAGTACCTTATTTTATGCTGTTCTTAGATCTTTGTTCTGTATATTGACAATGGTATTATTATTCTCAATATGGAAATATTCCTTCCTGAAAGACATTTATATAATTCCCTTAGCAGATTAACTTCTTAAGTACTTTTTTTGATGATGATGATGATGATGATGTTCATATAAAAATACCCTACGTTATGTAATCGGGAGACTTTGACAGTGATTTATGCATTTGTAACAGCTTAAGACTTTGCCATTCACAAATGTCACCCATGTCAAAACATAAAAGATAATTACTTCGTGGAAAGAGATGTTACCCAAGTAATTCTGTAGAAGTACATTTTCTTCCAGGACAACTGAAATTGTATGCCGTTGCCAGTGAGAGCATTTTTTATGTTCATCAATGCATAATCTTAATCTTAATGAGGTCCCAATCACATTTGGCTGTCATAGGCTTTTTAACATCTCCTAGCTCTGTTACATGGTTCCATTAATTAGTATGTATATTTTCAGGAGCTTAAAATAGAGATAATATTAAGCAGAAGCTTTTGAGAGGTGTTCTTGATGTCGTGTTTGGTTTTTGCACTATTCATAGGCTAGACCAGCTTAAGCATTATTTGAACAGCCTTTTCTGTTCTAGTAAGATGGAGAACACATGTTGCTGGTGTTCAGTGATTTTATGAAAGAGACATTAAAATTGTCTTTTTTAGTTTTTAATAGAAAAGAGAAATTGTCCTCAGAATACAGTAGACCCTTTCAGGATATTGCGAAGGAGCTACTGAGGGTGGAGCAACACTTTTAAACTTTATGAATTTGATCAACTCTTTGAATGATATTTCACAATTAAGAGCCGAGTTTATGAGTATAGAGAAAGGAACGTGCTAATTCTACTAGAAGACCTGATAACTATTAGACAGTTGGTAGACAGTGACAGTGAAATAGTACACTTCTGATTTTTGTAGGAATATAAATCCAACTCACTGTGAACAGCTCATAGTTTAAAAAAATGACACATAGTCTTATCCTCCATCAATATATTTCACTTTAAAATTTTCCTAACCATAAAGCACATATGACAAAGATGTGGCAGGGACCTATCGCTATAGGCCATGCCTCAGTGGTGTATTTCAACAGCAGTCAGCGTTACATGTCTTTGGACATTTTCTAGAGCATTCTAATAACTGTAATAACTGACACACTTCCATCTGAGTCATGTAACATGTTGCAAACTTTAAAACCAGCTTATCTTTATTCAAAACAAACATTGTTTCTATGACATGCTTTCAAATATCTGTCAAGTAATAACTTTGTACTGTGTATTTTAACAGTTCTAAATGGTACTCTAAATAAATGTGCTCTGTGCTACATTAGCGGCTTTTATCAGGATTTTGCCTAAGTATATACTTAATGAAGCATTGTAATAATTCTGAGTATTATAATTTGGTGATATAATTTTTCCTACAAAAAAGTCTAAATGACACAAGTAAGACTTCAGAATAAGGGCAGGGGATTTAATTCAAGTGGTACTGTGCCAACCTTGGGCACATAAGGGCCTGAGTTTGATCCCTGGTACTGCCAAAAAAAAAAAAAAGATTTCAGAATAAATGATTGTCTAAGTTACTTTTCTCTCATTGCTGAGACAAAATACCAACACTCCAAGTTAGAGGGGAATGGATTTATTTATCTCGCAGTTTGTACCAGTTTTAGTTCATAATCAGCTAGCTCCAAGGCAAGGTGGCATGACAGAGAGACACTGCAGAGGAGAAACAGCTCATGGCAGGCAGAAGGCAGCAAAGCAAGCAAGAGACGGCCACAGCTCTTTCTGTCCCTTGTATTTTATTCAAATTATTTACCTGTAGGGTGGGCAACACTCACACTCTTTTTTTATTTTTTTTTGAGACAGGGTCTCGCTTTGTAGTTCAGGCTGGCTCTGAGCTCACTATGTAGTTCAGGCAAGCCTCGAACTCGGCAATCATCCTGCTTCTGCCTCCCGAGTGCTGGGATGACAGGCATGAGCCACCACACCTGGCAACACTCACACTCTTAATCGCAGTGCCCTTGTCCTAGCATTGCACCATGAACCAGTCCCAGACTCACACACTAGACCCAGACACCTCTGAAAAAGCCCTACATGTGACTGCATGAAATTTTGGTAGGACATCTAGACACAAGCCATAACAAGAATTTAAAAAAAAAAAAGAATAGCTTTAGACTCCTACTGATTCACTTCTCTGTTCAGAAAAATTTTTATTTGATATAACAGAATCATATTTTCTACAGTGAATACCGAGACAAATTTATGAGTAGAACCAACCTCCTCTCTCAAAATAAAAATAGCCCTCAACATAGTGTAAATTTGTATCTACCTTAAAATAAAAAACACATTGTCTTGATTAATAGAGTTGGATGCTAGAATTAAAAGTGTTTTACTGATGTTCTCAAGTCCATTAGAAAGGCTGTAACTTGAAAATAATATTAATAAAAGAGATGAAAGTACTTCCTAAACTATAAAGTGCTAAACAAACAGCACAAACCATGAGCATCTTAGCTCTCTCCCCTCACTCAGAGAAAATTCTGTTGGGCAGAATAGATAACACAGAGCATCTCATGCTTGTGATTAGTAAATCATTTTTCTCTAGGCTAAATGCTTAACAAGGACAGCAAATATCTGGACTATTGATTTTGCAGCCTATGTATCTCATTTCAGAAACCATCTGGGAAATTTCACTGGAATTCTACCACAAATAATGCTTTAGGGGCACTTCTGAGGGACAACATTAAAAATATTTACTTAAATTTAGAGAATTAAATATAAGGTGTTTATTTTCAAAGGTTCAATTGTAAATACACTTTGCATTTCAAATTATTATAATGTTATTGTAGTAATGACAGACTTTAGTAAAGGTGCTAGTTACATGAACACATTTTAAAAGGTTCAAATATCTTGGTTTGTGGGCCTTTACTGGCCTGAACAAAGGTGACCTGTGATGCAATATTAATTTCTTTGGAAATAATCAAGGTTTTAAATGCATATTAAAACATTAAAAATGTGTAAATGGCTCTTTAGGAGGAATAAGTTGGCATAAGTATTTTTATTGTGGATCGCTACTTGTGTCTTTGAACTTGGAGTGGTAAACAAAATGTTCTATTACTGGAGGAAATTAAACTGAGAATAAAGATAAAAGGCTTTAATATAAGCAGTATCCAATTTAAACCAAGGTTAATTTAAGTTGGTTTACTGGAAGTTGGAGACCATTTTCTAATGAAAGTTATGCTCTGAATATTAAGTAAGATAATAAAGCTGGGAGCGTGTGTTCCTGAGCACGCGCGTGCACATACACACAAATACACACACACGCACACATGCACACACAACACAAATTCTCCCTTAAAGGACACAAAAAACAATCAAGAGAAAAACACAAAAAAGAAGGCTTCTGATCCTTCGAGTCCCAGCTTTGACAAATACTGGTTTATTTGGAAGGGACAGTCAGTGTTGTGAAGTATTGGGGGTGGTATGTTTCAATTCCTTTGAGGGTTTAAAATATATTCTGTGGTTTTTATTTTCCTTGATTCAGCTTATTAATAATAGTAATACTGTGTTTTCTCAGCTGTGTGTCATTTTTGCTTTTAAGTATAAGATGGAGTGTCAGGAGCTCAAAAATGATATTAAGGGCCGGAGGGTTAGCTCAGTGGTTCCGGCGCCTGCCTCGCAAGCACAAGGTCCTGAGTTTGATCCCCAGTAACCACATATAATGCTGGGCATGGAGACTCACGCCCACCAACAATCAACATTGCATACCACAATGCTGGACGTGGTGGCTCACGCCTATAATCCCAGCACTTGGGAGGCAGAGACAGGAGGATTGCTGAGTTCGCGGCGGCTTGCCTGGGCACCATAGTGAGCTCAGGGCCAGCCTGAACTACAAAGTGAGACCCTGTCTCAAAAAAAAAAAGCAAAAAAAAAAAAATGATATTGATAGTCAAAAGCTTATCCAGTGGGGAAGCAGATAGTCTGTAATGAGGAAGAAGAAAAGGACTTAAAGGGCAGCATATTTCTGGGTAAAACTAAAAGTTATTGTTGTATGATTTGAATTATAACTGATGTATCAAGCCAACAGAAACCGACATTCTACAAATAAACCGAAGGACTCCATGCACACAAAGTTCTAGAGATCAGACATCTGGTCACCTTTTCTCATTACAAACCACCAGGTGGGGCCAAAGCCACAGAAGACTCCCTTAATGTGGACAGTGAAAAGTGATTAGGGTAAAAGAAGAAAGGCCGGAAGAAAGGAGTAGAAGTCAGAGATCAACAGACTATCTACTATTACAGAAGTCTTAGTCTATTTGTTCACAAGAGAGTAAATGTTGATGAGTTAGTCTTTATGTTTTTTTTTAGGGGGTTCTAATTTGTTCTTATTTTAAAACATTAGGGTGATGAAAATCAAAATTGCTTCTAGTCCTATTACATGGAAAAATTCCAAAAGACACACAATACTTTCCTTTGTCATTACAATCTTAGAGTCTTAAGCAGATAGAAGTATGATTGGATTTTTGTCTTTCACATAAAAATGATTTTGAGGGCAGGGACTTTAGCTCAGTGGTTTCAGAGACTGCCTAGCAAGCACCAAGTCCCTGGTTCAATCCCTGGTAACCACATACAACAATACTGGTCGTGGTGACTCACCCCCACCAACAATCAGTACTTTACACCACAGTGCTGAGCGTGGTGGCTCATGCCTGTAATCCCAGCCCTGAGAGTCAGAAGCAGGAGGATTGCTCTGAGTTCGAGGCTTGCCTGGGCTACATAGTGAGATCCAGGCCAGCCTGAATTATAAAGCAAGACCCTCTCTCTCTCTCTCTCTCTCTCTCTCTCTCTCTCTCTCTCTCACACACACACACACACACACACACAAAAGATTTTGATATGATAAAATGGCCAATATCTATGCATTACTCTTGCCAAAACTAGGTATTCATGAATGCCTAGTTGTTAATTAAACACAAACTGTTGAAACATGCTACTAAAAGTAGAACTAATGTATTTTTAAACATTCTAAAACATTTTGGGGTATACAGAGTAGTTGTTTATATGAAAATGATTTAACTCTTTACCAATTAAAACTTATTATTACATGTGCTTTTATGAACTTAAAGTAGAACTTAATGCTATCTCTTTTATATTATTATGCAGTGTTACCATTTTGAAACTAAGCGCAACGCTTAATCTAAAAATAGTTTCCTTTAGAAGAGAGCTGCTCAAATGTGTTAACGTTACCGTACAAATGATGAGGAGCTAATTTATTATTAGTAAATGGGAATCCTACTATTGTACACATTTTCTTCCAATCTTATCTATTTAAAATGTATTCTTTAACATAATTATATAAAGACAAATTTAATCTTAACGTGTCAGAAAGTATTATCATCTTGCAAGAAAGTACTTCAAGGTTAATAATGTCTGGGAATATAAAGTGTTTTTGACTGTAAGATTAGTCTTCTTATTTGAAAAAGGCTTTAAATTTCATTTCAAAGGAGATTTCATGCCCCATGAAATTTAAACTATGACATTTAGAAAACAGTCACTTTATTATAATGCACTGAAAAATTACAGTACAAATGCTTCTTGTTGCTATCCATCAAAACTCTTGGTGGAAATGTAAAGGGATTATTTTCTTAGATAAAAGTTATGTGACATGCTAAAAAAATGACTGCCTCCAACTGTCCATTCTAAAGTCAGGTAATTACTGCTTCAATTATGTTATAGAATGTTTGAAATTAGGTCTTATCATTGGTTTCAGTTTATGGTTAATCTTTTGTTTAATGAACTCTCTCTTTTCTCTGTTCTATGAAATGATTTACATCCTTTAAAATAAGTTTGAGGAGGTCTTTAAAATATTTAGCATTATTTCTGTGTCATGAACTAACACATGAAAGAGTAAAGGACAAAATGTGGCATTTTAAAATATTAACTTACAGAAATCACTTGTCCTAGAAGATTTTTACATATTCTGGCCAGAGAGTCACTCTGGTTTGATTGGCTTTTCAAAATGAAAAATATTTTTAAACATATTAAAACACCTAAGAAACTAAGGTAAATTTCCTACAAAATATTGTGCATGATGACAATCCTTTTCATTCTTGAGTTTTACATTATATTCATCCTGACCTAAAGTCACACGTTAATGTTCAGCTTGCTTTTTAAAAAGTCTGAAACTGACTTATTACTCAATAATTTTAAGAATTTCCTATTTCTTAGCTACACTCTAGCAAAAGTCCATAGAAGCACTCTATAGTTCAGTTGGGTAAATACAGACTATTCTATTATATAGGAAATTTGGTGTTAATTATATCTATTTTGGTGTCAAATAAGAATGAGTAATTAATATCCTATTAAAGGAGATGTGTTTATATTTCAATTTATTAAAAATTACCTTAAAGAACAGCTCATTTAAAAACAAATAGGAAGAAATAAAACAATGTGTAGTGTGCTCCTTTTTAACATTTAAATTGAAAACCAAATGAAAAGTTACTCATACTAGAAGGACAGTGATCAAGATGTCATTCTCATTACTTCTGATCCAGTTGGTCAAAAGTGGAAGGTATTTTCTGCTCTGGAGCATTTTGTGCAGGGCTGTGCACAGATGTTCTGGGAGAGCTAAACAACAAACTGTAAGTTCTCACACTGTCTACCTAGAAGCCTACCAGAAATTTACACTAGTACTGAACAGGTCAGGGGAGAAAATTGTATCCTTGAAAGCTGGCCTTATTTAAATGGTCTTAGTGACATTTGCAGTCCAAATTCACATCAAGCATCCTGTTCAAAAATCCCAAGCTGGGTAACTTGTTTTGAAAAGGCCCCAGACTTGGAATTTCCTCCATGGTCCAGAGCTACCAGACATGAGTGAGATAGAAGAGACAGAGCTAAGAGTACACAGGACACAACTCATTGGGGATTAGCTCAGCAAACATGGTCTTTGGCAGCAAAAAGACGATACAGGTCCCTGTTATTGGATGCAGAAGGAGAGGTGTATATATTGCTTAGATCAAAGTGATTTTATACAACCTGAAATGTCCTTTGTCTATTCTAAAATAATATTGAGGAATCAGGAACATTTCATCACCAGGGTCCAGTTGTAAAACCCCACCTACTACTTGCCTGGATTTGCGCGGTAGAGTTTGCTGGGCAGGTGTGTGGGGAAAACTAAGGAGGATTCCTGTGTGGAAATGAGGGCAGTTACAACTGCAGGCATCTCTATTTGTGTCAGACCCTGTGTTCACAGATATATATATATATATATATATATATATATATATATATATATGTATATATATATATGATATATACTATTATAAATATACTAATTATAGTATATATTATTATATATAATGATATATAGTTTTATTTCTTTATTGATTTTATTGGTACATTTTATGATAATTTTAATTCCAACAACTCCTAATTCATTAATACCAAAAAGTATCATTCAGGAATAAAAGTATTTCCAGGTTAAAAAACTTTCCATCCATAGATTTTTATTGGGGGAAGAAGATTGAAGGTATGAATTCTAGAAGTCAATAAAGAACAATCAAGGTGGTTCATTTTGTGGCAGAACAGGGAAAATACTGACTGTAAATGTAAAATGCTACTACTAATAATGTCACAGTGAATTCAAATGATCAGAAATTAAATGCATGAGAAAAATATATATATTGAGATAGCATGTCCAGATGTGGTGAAGTCCTTGTTTTTCAAGAAAGAAATTTTTTATTGATAAGCATTAGAAAAATCTATATGCATGTGGTTATATATAAGTAACCTGATAACAATAAGCAAAGTAATAAGTTTTTGTTTTTAGCTGGGAGTGGTGGCTCACGCCTGTAATTCCAGCACTCAGGAGGCAGAGGCAGGAGGATTGCTATGAGTTTGAGCCTTGCCTGAGCTACATAGTGAACTTAGGCCCAGCCTGAACTATGAAGAGAGACCCGGTCTCAAAAAATCAGTTTTGGGGGAAATATGGAAAGATGAAACATTCATTAATACAAAGCTAGCAAAAAGAGATGAAAAAAAAAAAACACAAGAAGCAGGGGACTTGGAAGCTGAAGTTGAGAGGGTAGATGAAGACCAGGAAACATATGTGAAAAATGCCCAATTAGTTCATTTGAAAAAAAAGACTGTTAAGGAGAATGAAGAAAAAAGATAATTATGAACACACATCTAAATTACAAAGCTATATATAAGTCTCCCTAAAGTAAAAAGCAAGGTTGAAAAGTGAAGCTAGGTTTATAATATCAAAAAGAAAGCTACATATGCAGATCAGTGTAAGATGAAATAGGATTTAAAGTCCACAATGTTACTAGGTAGAAAGAGGATCATTTTGGGTAAAAATGAGAATTAACTTGTGTCATATACTGGTACAAATTCCCCAATGTTGAGTGTGATTTGAGCTGTACATAAAATATGCCAATAAAGAATTGAGTTTAAAAAAAACAGCTCCAAAACACACTAAGAAAATACAGACAGAAATAAAAGAGTTTCTAACAAACTCACAATCATAGTACTAGAATTTGACAATCATCTCATAAAGGATAGAATACAACAAAATGTATAATGTACTACAAATATTAAAGTTTCTGGGATGTGGTGAGCATGTATGACACAATGAACAGATGTGTGTGTGTGTGATAATTATAAATAGCACCTTCTTTTCAGAGACACATGGGGTATTTACAAAAGTGAGCCATGTCACAGGGTTCTATCATCACAAATGTATGATTAGTCTGGAATTCAATTAGCATTCAATATAAAATATAGGTAGACCATTTTTATAGTACTGAAAATTAAAAAAAATCAAAAGAAAGACTAGGTGTAAACCATTATTCATAAAGATAATATTCTGAATTTACAAAAGCAATACTGTTGTAAACTATAAGAGAACACCTCAAAGATCACTTATTTAGAAAACAAGGTGAAAGTTAATAATTAAGCATTTATTTCATAAGTTATAAAATGAAATCAAAAGGAATCCAAATAAAGAATGTAATAACATTAAAAGAATAAGCCAGAGTAACAGGGAAAAACTGGAACTAAGTCAGAATGGTTGTCCTTTGAAAAGATTACAGTGTCAACAAAATTTGATCAATGTTGCTTTTAAGAACAATAAAGTACAAAGCTCAAATAGTGGACACCAAGAATAAAAAAGGAGGCTGATTTTAGATGCTGCAGATGTTTAAACAAGAACACGTAAAAACTTTCTGGGCCACATTAGCCCAACGTCTTTAAAAATGATAAAATGGGCAAAGTATCTCAGCAAATCAAAGAAAGAGAGAAAGCTCCACTTTGTAGTAACACAGTCTTTCCATAGAGAAAATCCCAGGCTCTCTGCTATTACTGCAGCACTTTAATGAGCTATTATTATAGAAAAAGATGATAATAGCAAAAACATAATAAATATACTAAAGTGCAAATTAAGATACTTAGCCAGCATTTTCCATGCTGCAGATGGTATGATGAGATTGCTGCGAAGTTCCAGGGCCTTGAGCTGCAAAGGAGCAGATGCTCGCTGTCATATTCACGGACACCTCACTCGAACAGGAACGTCTCCATTCTCTGTATCTGCCTCTTCAGTTCCTGGGTTTCTCTTGTTGTTTTTTTAATCACAGCATTACAAAACTAAATGTTTCATTTGTGCACCCTGGCTCATTTGTCTAAAATCCTGACACGTCATACTTCGTACTCAAATCTGGCAACCCTGTACATTTGGGCTACAAAAGAAAAAAAGATTACAGGGAACCTGGGTCTTTGTAATGTTCGAATTTTAAAACCGCATGACTGATTGTGGTGATTCAGTTTCATTTTTCGGAAAGGTGTCTGTCTGCAGTAAGTTTGATCATATGAACAAAGCACTATATGAGTTCTTATATCAGACATCTTTCCGTGGGTCATGCTATTAAAAATATATAAATTTCTACATAGAGCTTTCAATTCCTTCTCTTACTTTGAACTTGAATGAAATGACTTAAATGTTATTAAAATCCATTTAACAGCATCCTACTACAATAAGAAAATGATGATTAAATGATAATTATCATACTAGTTGCTAATGTATTCAAAACAATTAATATATCCAGTACTACCTTAAGGATTTTAATAGTTAACATTTATCATTAACTTTCAAATATATTAAATGGATTATAGAAATTTAGTACCTACTAATGGTATGAAGCTATTAATACAAGGTTGCTATTCAAACCCAAAACGTAAGTCTAAATAGTGAGTCAGCCCTGGTTGACACTGGTTGACATGTAGTTCACTGTAGTTTGCTGAGCCTACTTTGAGGTTTGAAGGGGGTTTTGGGTTCCCCATCTTCAGTATAGTCACAAGTCCTGTTACTGTGGCTGGCTCAGCAGCCAGGCACAGAGACATTACTGCAGGAACTGGATTTTGAAACCCTGTGTGGTATTTAATCCTGTTCACAGTATTTCTAGAGAGGAAAATTGGAAATGAGGTAGATAAACTCATTTACCCAAAGTAATGTAGCAAGTAACTAATAGGATATGTGTATAAACTATATTTATTTATCACCCTCTGAAAATAGAAAAATTGGTTTCGAAAGAGATTACTATAGATTTTTAAAAAAATTCTAATTAAATTCCAACATAATTGATAGTATGAACAATTTATCTCCAATTTTAAGTTTAAATTAAAATCTAGCATTTGTAGAATCCATAGGCCTCCATAGAAGCTAATACTGTATGGATTTGTGGATTTTGGAAGATAGCTTGAAACTCAGAAGAGAATCCAAATTTTATCACATGTATCATAAGTGAAACTACCATCACCAGTCTGTGCGTTCCAATAATCACTTAAAGAAAAATCACTCAGGAAACTGCCTTTCCTTTGAATAAATAAATACCTCCTTATACTTACAATATTCAGATTTTTGAAGTATTGCTTATTTAAAAATATGCTTTATCAAAAGCATAGTTTTGATTCAGCATTAATATGCAACTGATAATGGTAGAGGAAAATTTGCTGAGTTATAATATTTTCTAGTTGAACAATTTGGGTGAGTTCAATAAAACCATTCTCAGTTTCAAAACTCACAGTGGAGAAAGGGTGTCATGAAATGGTACACAGAGAAGAACCTATGAATCTAAATTCTTGCATATGCATCTTTTTCACTGAACATTTGGACCCCATTTCCTACTTTTTTTTTGCTATCCCAAAGGGACTCATTCACTATGATCAAAGGCTTTCATATTGACTACTGCTGTTGCCTATTCTTCAATTTTTTACAGGATAGCATTACTTTTAGATCAAAGCCTTCTTTTGGGTGGTCTTCCTGCTTAAGAGGCAGAGTTGGTGTGATGGGAGAATTTTAAAATACGAGGGATGTCCCATTTGGACAAATGTGGTTACTGCAGAGACTTCAATAGAAGGAAAAACTGTATCTTAAAGTTCAGATTTGTAGTGTTTATTTTGATATTTTGAGATATTGAGAAAACACTTTGACATTAATAGTGAATAATGGCTTAAATGTATTAATTCACCTGCTCAAAGATGTTTATGTAAATATGCCTAAAAAGGAGATTAGTATAGTTGTACTGTGGGCATGGAATGCTTTATGTATTAAGTCCTGGTTTAGCTAGGGGTGCAGCAATGTATTGTTCTGGCTATTTCCACTGTATTTTCCCCTTGAAGCATCATTAAAGATGAGCTTACTGTAGGAAGAAGCAAACATGACATTATACTCTTAATATTTCAATACCACTGGAAATATTAGAAAATAAAATTTTAAAACATAAGTGTTCACCAACAGATTTTCTTTCCTACATGTAATTCAATTCTTTCAATGAATTTACAGGATCAAGCCTAAAATCTTATAATTGGAAAGTTTTAAAAACTGAGACTATTATAGTTCAACTTCATAGTCCTAACTTGAAAAATCCACTTTGGGTAGATGAGAAGAGGACTGGGGTCTCCTTGGTGAGGTATTCCTTCGAGTTCGGTGGAGAACAGTGCTCTACCTTTCTCTGTGATGTGGCAAGAAGACTGTTTTGTATGGTGCACAAGGGTGTCCCAGTGCTTTTTCTGCTGCATTATTTTAGGGTTCTGAGACAAATTCGCAAGTCAAAAGGGAAGTACTTTTTGCTTCTTAGGTTTTCTCAGAAAATATGGCTAGTTACAGCAGAATGCACATGAATCTTACACTTAATGTGTAAGATTCTTACATCAATCTTAAATTAATTCTTAAGGCCTTAAGAATCTTACACTTTCCCTAAGCCACTCACTCTCTTCAAGAGTACTACCTAACCTGTTTTTCAGCAACTTTGGGGTTTCTGTTTTAATATTTAGGACTCGAATCCACTTTGATTTTAATTTAGTACACAGTGAAAGAGGTGGATCTAGCTTCAGTCTTTGGCAGGTTGAAGCTTGGTTTATCCAGCACCATTTGTTAAAGAGGCTATCTTTACTCCATTGAGGATGTTCAGTTCTGTTGTCAAAGACGAGGTGGCTTAGTGTATTTGCAGTTGTTTCTGGATCTTCCAATCTGTTCCACGGATCTTCATGTCTGTTTCTTTGCCAGTACTATGCAATTTTTATCACAGTAGCTTTATAGCTTTAAAGTTTCAAGTTGGGGATAGTGATACCCCCCTGCCATGTCCCTGGTTCCTAGAATTGCTTTTGCTATTCTAGGTATCTTATGGTTCCAGATGAATTTTTGGATGATTTTTTAAAAGTGAATTATTTTCTGGCACAATTTATATACAGCTCACAATCACACTCAACATTGGGGAATTTGTACCAGTATATCACATGACTTAATTCTCATTTTTACCCATAACCCTACCCACTCCACACCCCCATGCCCTACATACATGTGCTTTCGTTTTCTTTTCAAATCATATTCTTTCCCCTCATTACTTTCCTCTACCACATTCCCTTTGAGAATTTCCTATTTCACAAAACGTATCATACATTCTAGAACTCATTTACATCTACAGGTTCTCATACCAGAGAAAAGATATGATATTTACATATCTGGGATCTATTTATTTCACTAATTAGTGTGTCCTCAAGGTGTGTCCATTTAGGGTGTTTCTTCAATCCCCTTTTTTCAGAGTGTTGTAGTTTTCAGAGTAGAGGTCCTTTACCTGCTCTGTTATACTGATTCTTAGATGTTTCCTTTTTCTGGGTGCTATCTTTTGGTGAGTTTTTAGGATCTTCTGTATAGAGTATCATGTCACCAGCAAGTAATGACAGTTTAACTTCTTCCTCGCCTATCTTTATTCCTTTTATTTCTTTCTCTTGTCTAATTTCTGTGGTTAATGTTTCCAGCACTATATTGAACAGGAGTGGTGATAGTGGACGTCCTTGTCTTGTTCCTGGTCTTAGGGTGAAAGATTTCAATTTTTGACCATTTAGAATGATAATAGTTGTTGGTTTCTCATGAATTGCTTTGTTGAGATAAAGTCTATCTATTCCAATTTTCTGTAGGGTTTTGATTATATATAGGTACTGGATTTTGTCAAACGATTTTTCTGCATCTATTGAGATGACCATATAGTTTTTGTTCTTGAGTCTGTTGACATAATGTATTATTTATTGATTTATGTATGTTGAACCATCACCGCATCCCAGGGATGAATCCAGCTTGGTCAGGGCATATGATCGTCTTGATGATTCTCTGTAATCTGTTTGCCATTATCTTTTTTTTTTTTTTGAGACAGGGTCTTGCTTTGTAGTTCAGGCTGGCCCTGAGCTCACTATGTAGACCAGGAAAGCCTCAAAGTCAGTAATCCTCCTGCCTCTGCCTCCTGATTACTGGGATTACAAATGTGATGCCAGTATCTTATTGAGGATTTTTGCATCAATGTTGATTAGGGAGATTGGTCTCTAGTTCTCTTTTTTGGTTGGGTCTTTTTCTGCTTTTGGTTGCTTCTAGGAATGAATTTGAGAGTTTTGCTTCCCTTTCAATTTCCATTGAAGAGTTTGAGAAGTAGTGGTATTAATTCTTCTTCAAAACTTTTGTAGAATTCAGTAGTAAAGCCATCAGCAGCAGCAAAGCCATCATCAGCAGTAAAGCTTCTCTTTGTCTGTAGGATTTTTATTACATTTTCAATTTCACAGATTGATACTGGGGTATTTAACATTTCTATATCTTCATTCAATTTTGGAAGTTCATATGTATTTAGAAATCTATCCATTTCTTCTACATTTTCCATCTTATTGGAGTACAAATTTTCAAAGAGGTGTTTATTATCCTCTAGACTTCTGCTGGATCTGTGGTGATTTCCCCTTCTCATTCTTAATAGCATGGGTTTGAACCCTTTCCTTCCTTTGTTTGGTAAGGTTGGCTAAGGGTCTGTCAATTTTGTTTATCCTTTCAAAGAACCAACTTTTCAAATTGTTGAATTTTTTGGGTTGTTCTCTTAGTCTTCATTGCATTGATTTCTGCTCTGATCTTTATAATCTTCTCTCTTGTATGAGCTTCAGTTTGTCTTGCTCCTGTTTTTTTAGTAGCGTGAGGCTCAGCATTGTTTACTTGAGCTTGCTGTTTTCCTCATGTAGACAATGACTTCTATGAACTTCCCATGTGGAACTAATTTCATTGTGTCCCATAAATTCCCATATGTTGTACTGGGTCTATCATTTAATTTAAGAAAATGTTTAATTTCTTCTGTGACCCATTGTTTATTCAGCAGAATGTTGTTCAGTTTCCATGTATTCATAAGGATCTTTGAATTTCTTTTGCTATTGAGCTCCAATTTCAAGGCACTATGGGCTGACAATATACATGGGATAACTCCAATTCCTTTGCATTCACTTAGACATGTTCTATGATCTAGCACATAGCCTCTTTTGGGGAATGACCCATGAGTAGCTGAAAAGAATGTGTATTCTGATTTTTTGTGGTGAAATACTCTTTAGGCATCTATTAAGTCCATTTTTTCAAAAGTTTGGTTTAGCTCCAGTATTTCCTTATTGATTTTCTTGTCCAGTTGATCTATGTATTTGTGACAGAGGGGTATTGAAATTCTCTCTACTACTATTGAATTAGTGCTTATCTGGCTTTTCACATCCATTAAGATTTGTTTTATATAGTTGTGTGCATTAGAATTTGATGCATAAATATTTACAAATGTCTTTTCTTTCCCTTGGATGATTGTTCCCTGTATGAGAATGTAGTATCCTTCTTTGTCTCTCTTAATCAGTTGTGTTTGAAATCAATAGCAAATAAGATCACACTCATGCTCCTTTTGCAGTTTTCTGTTGCATGGAGAATTGCTTTCCATCCTTTTTTTTTTTTTTAGTCTGTGGCTTTCTTTCTGAATTAGGTGTGTTTCTCGTATGCACCAAATTGTCAGATCTTGCTTCTTAATCCATTCTGCCAGTCTGTGTCTTTTAATTGGTGTACTGAGGCCACCAACATTAATGGTTATGACTGAAACAGACTGATTACAATCTGTCTGACAGAATTTTAACAACCAGCTAACACAAGTGTTTAGTCTTGACTTAGACTTTTATCTGTAAGAAAAAATAGTTTCTGTTTGAATATTTAGGTGGCTAATACACTTTGATTTAATTTATTGCATAGTGAAAGACATAGATCTAGCTTTAATCTCTGGTAGGTTAGAACCCAGTTTTTCCAGCATCATTTGTTAAAGAGGCTATCTGGCCATATGTGCACCCGTGTTCACAGAAGCTCAGTTTGTAATAGCTAAATCTTGGAAATAGCCCAAATGGTCATAAAGTGGAGCCTGGACAGAAATGTGTGTGTGTGTTTTTTAAAAATAAAATAGAGTATTACACAGTTATAAAGAATGATAAATTAGAGTCATTTATATCAAGTGGATATATCTTGACAATATATTTATAAGTGAAATAAATAGGACACAGATATGTAAATGCCATACATTTTCTTTAGCATGAGAAACTGCATGTGTAAATGAGGTTCAGACTGCATGATAGATATAGTGAAATAGGAATACAATATTCAAAGGGAAGGGGGAAAGGGGGAGGGTAGGGAATGGTAAAGAAGGTAAAGGAAAAAATTTGATGTTAAAAACTGAAGTAATGGAAACAAAACTACGTACATGGGAGTTGGGTGATTGAGGGAGTACAGGGGAATGGTAAAAATGAGAACTAAGATGAATCATGCATAGGTACACATTCTCAAGACTGAAAATAATCATAATGTATATATAAAATCAATTAAAAAGAAGAAAACCAGTCTTTAAAGAAAGTTTAAGCGCTGCCTACAATGTGCTTCCATTTTTGAAGTTTTATAAGGTTACTTTAGTCAACTAGGTTGTCATAACAGAATAGCCTGGACTTGGAACCTTTAACAAAAGAAATTTTTTTCACAAGTCCAGTGCCCTGAAATCCTATTTCTGGTGAGAGGTTTATTCCTGTCTTGCAGATGTTTCCCATTCTTACCTGCTCCTTACACAGCTCTTCCTTTGTAAGAGTTTGGAGGAAATGACGTCTGGGTTTCTTCTTACAGGAGACAAGCTCTTTGTGTTAGGGCGATGTTCTGATGCCTTCACCTCATCTTCACTGCTTCCCATAACCCCTATGTCTAAGCACAATGATACTGACGTTTAACACTTAATCATATAAATGGTGTATGTGGAGTTCAAGTCAGTCCATAATACAGGTTCATTTTCCACTTGAAGTAATTGCTATGTATTTCTTCGCATGCTCCATTGACTGGTAGGAAGGAGGCTCAGTTTTAGTGCAGCAAAAAGGATGAAGACATAATTTAGTTTTTATTTTCAAAATAATCATGTTTAGAGAGTGCAGGAGAATAGTCTTAAAAGTTTGCCTTTCATTTGTACAAATGAGGCTTTTGAAAGGAAAAAGCTTTCTAAATTCGAATGCTGGCTCTATAAATATCAAGAACCTTCAGAATCTAGAGCAATCAATTTTCTAATGTATCCAGGAATCAATATGAATGCGGTTTTTGCACTGAAATGCAGTAGTAGTCTAACCAATTGGTCAGAAGAGAGATTAGACAACAGAGAATAAGAATAAAAACAGCTTCATGTTACTGAAAGGGTTGTGGCCCCCGACTCTCTTCAAATTGAACTTTAAAATAAGAAGCCACTACCCATTCCCTTAATAACTCATTATCACTGAGCACAAAAAGCTTCTATTCTGTTTTTTTTTTTTTTGTAGGCTTCAGGCAGTGTTTCTTCTTATAGAAATCACTGTAGAAATAGAATTTTTTAAACTTTACATTGTATATATACTTTTCATGAAAGCTAATAATGTGTTTGTGAATAAGTGAGTGTATCTCCACCTGAGTATATAATGGAGAAAGCCTGGGAATATGATAAACCATTTGGATTTTGGCAGTTTTCTCCTGGTTTCAAAAATGTGCTTTGGCCTCCTGATTTTGAATGCAGAGCTATTAATTTCTTGCTAACAGTCGCTTTCAGAGAAAGCACAGACTGTGCACTTTCTAGCCTGGCTTTGAAAACCTTACACTTTTTGCCATGAAGCTTCGTCACAGTGACTCTCTGGTCCCAAATACAAAGGTGCAGAAAATATCCGATCATCTCTAGAACCTCTAAGATGTTGGTGGGTTATGGGCATTGGAGGCATCACATTTTGAAACTTGCTACCTGGTTGGGATATCTCTCAAAGACCTGCAGATTTAGGGCTTGGCCCTCAGTTTGGAGACGTTAGGAGGTGGAGGAAAATTAACAGCAAAAGAATGTGAGAGTTTTAGGTTATTGGAAACGTGCTTAGAAGAGGACTGAGGAATAGGGGGTCTGCTTTGGTTCCCGGTCAGGAGAAGAACGGCCTCTTCCGCTCTACACACTCTTTCCTTGAAGTGCTGCCTTATCACAGGGTCAAGGAAAAGGGGTTAACTGGTCATAGACAGAAACCTCCACAGCTCTTGGCAAAATGGATCTTTCTTCTTTTTGAGTTGACTTATCTCATTTATTTTTGCCACAGTAACAGAACACTAACACAGAGTATGACCTCCCCAAATGGAGGCTGCAGTGACGTTTTTGGGACACTGAAGAGGAGAAGAGGAACTCTAGAGGTTTTCTAAGGTTAGGAGTCAATCGTTATTCTCACATCGGTGATCGTTCTGTATGTAAATAGTAGTCAGATCATGAATCCACAGACTTAAGATTCCTCAAGTTTTGTAAAATCAAAGATTAAATATTACTGCTCCAAACAGAAAATCTATAAAGAGATCCCTAGCAACACATGATTTAGAAAGTATTGGAAAAACATTGCTCAGAACCAAATTATAATAACTTATTAAAACTATGCCCTCCTGGTCATAAAAATAATCGTTTCTCCTAAATATCAGAAAGATATTATATATATATATATATTTTTTTTTTGTTTTTTTTTTGGGACAGGGTCTCGCTTTGTAGTTCAGGCTGGCTCTGAGCTCACTATGCAGCACAGGCAAGCCTCGATCTCAGCAATCCTCCTGCCTCTGCCTCCCGAGTGCTGGGATTACAGGCGCTGATATTTTATATTTTGAATCGTGCCATTCACATTATTCTCCAATGGTCATGTTAATTGGTAATTTTTTCTTCACTCTTAATTTCAAATAATTAAATTTCAGATTTAAAAATTTTCTGCAGACATAGGAAATGATAATCAGTATCAAAACTTTGAAGATGGGATGAAATCATCACGTTAGCTTCGGATTCACATTGTAGTGAACTTTGGTAAACACATTCACGATGAGGTCACAATGGTATCTAAAACTGTCTTGAGCTCAGATATGGAACTCTCTAATCAGAGTCCCTTAATGTCCCTGTGGTGACATTTTAAGGGACTCTGCCAATCCCAAGTGTTTCCCACTTGGATCTTTTCCCTGCTAGGG
Source organism: Thryonomys swinderianus (assembly GCA_004025085.1). Lineage (NCBI taxonomy): Eukaryota > Metazoa > Chordata > Mammalia > Rodentia > Thryonomyidae > Thryonomys > Thryonomys swinderianus. The sequence goes on from PVIC010034460.1 coordinate 19,440, forward strand.
TCAAGGTTGGTGTGGA
>PVIC010034461.1:0-19585 GCA_004025085.1 Thryonomys swinderianus
GCCTGGCACTGTGGTATGTGGTATTGATTGCTGGTGGGCGTGAGTCTCCACACCCAGCATTGTATGTGGTTACTGGGGATTGAACTCAGGACCTTGCGCTTGTGAGGCAAGTGCCGGAACCACTGAGCTAACCCTCCGGCCCCATGTCTTCTTTATCCAGTCTCCAGTTGTTGGCATCTGGGTTGTTTACATGATTGAGCTATCACAAACTGAGCTGCTATGAACATGAGTGCACGTATGTCTTTACAATATGATTCTTTTCATTCTTTTGAGTATATTCCTAACAGGGGGATAGCAGGGTCAAATGGGACCTCTAATCCTAATTTTCTGAGGAATCTCCACACTAATCTCCACAATGGTTGTAGAGGTCTACAATCCCACCAACAGTGGAGAAGGGTTCCTTTCTCCCTGCAGCCTCCCCAGCATTTATTGCTGGTTGCTTTTGCAGTAGCAGCCATTCTTTGTGAAGTGAGATGAAATCTCAGATTGTTTTCATCTGCATATCTCGAATGACCAGTGATGTTGAACACTTCTTATGCTTCTTAGCTGCTTTTGCTTCTGCCTCTGAGAAGTGTCTGTTCATTTCAGATGCCCATTTTTGAACTGGGTCTTTAAACTTGGGGGGACTGATTTTTTTAAGTTCTTTATGTATTGTAGATAGTAGCCCTTTGTCTTACAAACAGCTTGTAAAGATTTTTTCCCATGTTGTTGGTTATCTTTTAGCTGTGCTAGTGGTTTCTTTTGCTGTGCAGAAGCTTTTTAATAAGATGAGATCCCATTTGTTGATTCCTTCTGCTAGTTCTCATGCTATAGAGATTTTGTGCATAAAATCTCTCCCTAAGCCAGTGTCTCCAAGAGTTTTACCTAACCTGTTTTGTAGCAGGTTTATGGTTTCTGTTTAATGTTTAACTCTTGAATCCATTGTGATTTTAGTTTAGTACAGATGAAAGAGATAGGTCTAGCTTTAGTTTTTGGCAGGTTAAAGCCCAATTTTTTCATTACCATTTGTTAAAGAGGTTGTCTTTCCCCCATTGAGAATGTTTGGCTCCTTTGTCAAAGATAAGGTGGCTTAACATATCTGGAGTTGTTTCTGGATCTTCTAATGTATGCCACTGGTCCTCAGGTCTGTTCCTTTGCCAGTACCATGCAGTTTTTATCACAGTGGCTTTATAGTACAGATTTAATTGGGGATTGTAATACCCCCTGCCATGTCCTAATTGCTTAGAATTGCTTTTGCTGTTCTAGGAATCTTGTTTTTCCAGATGAATTTTTGGATTATTTTCTCTAGCTCTGTGAGGTATGTTTTTGGGATTTCAATTGGAATTGCATCGAATCTGTAGAGCAGTTGTGGGTGTACAGCCATTTTGACGATGTTGGTTCTCCCTACCCTGGAACAAGGGATATCTTTCCAATTTCCGATGTTCTCTTCTATCTCTTTTTTCAGAGTCCTGTAATTTTCGGAACTGAGGGCTTTCACCTCTTTTGTTAGATTAATTTGTAGATATTTCATTGTTTTGGAAGCTATTGTAAGAGATTGACTCCCCTTGTTTGTGTATATGAAGACTGTTGATTTTTGAGCGTTGCTTGGTTCTTATTTTTCCCCAGTCCCCCATCCTCCCTTCAACCTCTGCTCTCCATATATATATATATATGCTTTGTTTCCATTTTGTTCCATGGTCACTTTTCTTCGGCATGTCTGCAGACATATGCAGGTGGAACTGCCGCTGGGCTTGCAGCCCAGGTTTGTGGAAAGCATGGGCGTGCTTTCAGCTTTGTTTTCTCTGCGCCCTTCACCCCTGCTACTTCAAAACCGATTCACGATTCACGCAGCTAAGCTGCATGCCTTGGCCCTCCTCCTGCCACACTGGCTCAGAGGGGAGGTGAGTGGTCGGAGCTTCATTATCGCCTGTACCTAATTACAAAGAACCACAGAAAATCCTGCTGTGCCATAGCTAACATTCTCTGTATGTACTAACAGCCTTTCTAGGAAGTGAGAGTTCTTCTTTAAAGAAAAGAAATAGCAGAAAACTTAGGATGTTTTAACTGTTGCTTCTGCAGATTTTACTTCTACTAGTCTATTGAAACCCCTGATGATATGGGTTTAATGCCATGTCTTTTTAGAAGCCAGAAGTCAGTGGTGACCTCTCTTGTTCTTAGGAATGCCAAGTATATAATGAATCTTTGCAAGTGCAACTTCTTTTTTTTTTTTTTTTTTTGAGACAGGGTCTCTCTTTGTAGTTCAGGCTGGCCCTGAGCTCACTATGTAGTCCAGGCAAGCCTCGAACTCAGCAATCCTCCTGCCTCTGCCTCCCGAGTGCTGGGATGACAGGCGTGAGCCACCATGCCTGGCGCAAGTGCAACTTCTGTCTAGTGCTACCCTTCTGTTCAAGTTAATGGAGTTTCTTATTGAGGAGGTGCCTTCATTTGGCTTTTAAAAGAATTTTGTTAACTGTAGCTGCTTTTATAGAGAAGAGACAAGAAAAGAGAGCCAATAGGTTCTCTGTTTGAGAGCTACTGTACTGCGTACTCAACAGTTGTCATCTCATTTATTATCCTCAGCAGTTTTGAAAAATATACATTAGCATGGTGATTTTATAGATGACCAAAGGGATTGAGAAATTATATAAATAAAAGTAGGTCAGCTAGGAAACAGGATTTGAATGTAGGTCTGTCTGACCTCAAAGCCTATGATCATTATGTTTGTAGCCTCAGGTGGTCCAAATGGTCCTGTCTTATACCAGATTTGAATACATAAAGATGTTTTAGCATAACTGGAGAAATAGTAGTCTTCCATTTCTTGGTTCACAAAATCATCTTAGTCCTATTCTTTTAAATGCTACTAATTCTTATTTTTAAAGTACTAATGTAAGCCTTAATACTTCCATCAAGTAAGTGTGTGCAATTATCTATAAGTACCTAAAAGAAAGCTGTCAACACCTCTTCTTAGCTTTTAAAAAAAGTTAGGCCACTGATATTTCTATTTTAATGACAATGATTTCAATATTAATTGTTACATAGTTGAGACATGTTTAATTTTCTTTAGTTCAACAATTATGATTCCTCCATTACTCACTGTCAGTCTTGTCAGCTTTTATTATAAGGAAAATAGCTTTGAAACAGATCATAAAGGAACACATACCCTTATGTTGCTAAAAGAACAGATGCTAAGCAAGTAAATAAACTTTGATAATGTCTTATTTTAACAGATAATTACACTTGTAAGTAGTAGTAGCTTTAGAAATATTTGTTAAAGGGGTCATTTGTGACCTATTTTGATGTTTGTTCTAGAAATTTTATTAGTTTCTCATTCACATTTTTTCATTCACTCGGTTATTTTGTTTTTCAAAGACAATCATAATCTATTGTGCTGGCCAGAAATATATGTAAAGTTCAGTTAAGTAAATTATCAGGGCTTTTCTAGTTAAGTACAGTTGACCCAGTGAAGTCCTGGCTTCTGAGCAGCTGTCCTCATCTGCTGGTTCTGATTCCTATTTGTACAGATGGGAATGATAAGGAACTTACGGGACCATCAAACTGGGGGGATGTTTGATGTCTCTCTCAGATACCAGTGGGTCTGTTGTGTGTGAGCTGGAGCACTGTGTTCACGTGAGTGAGTACCTAGTTTTAATGCACGGAAGAATCACTGGGACAGTTGTTGAACAAGAATTCCTGGACCCTGCCCCAGAATTTGGGTGTGGTAACGCTGTGGTGGGATCTAGGAATGAGCGTCAGACTGTAACAGTCAGTATTTACTAGAGAAACAGACATAACGCAAATGTATACAGGTAACACAAATGTATAAATATGTAAACCATAATGCAAATGTATAAATATGTAAGATTTACAAGATTGGCTTCCAATGGCCACCCACAGAGATGGATGTGGAAGAGACCAGAGGATCTGTCTTCACACTGGAGACTGAAGGATTCAGTGTAAGGCCTGGAGCTCACTGCAGCGTCCCTGCGAGTCCATATCAGGAAGCTGATGGGTCTGTGATGGAAAGCCAAAGAGCCTACGCTGGAAGGAAGGCTGCAGGATCTGGCTGGAAGTAAGAAAAGTCCGTGCTGCATGGCAGGAGGTGACATGAAGACAGGAGCGCCTCCAAAGGATTAGAAGCAGCCCTGTCCTTCTCCATTTCCCTTTATAGCATCCAGGTGATGGGCCACCTTAGGGTGTCTCCCTCACACTAGCATTGCTGAGCTGATTTAGCTAAACTTCTCTTAACCAAACTTCTCGAGTTGACACAATCGCTCAACCACGGCACATGCCCAACATTCCCTCTGCCTCATGATTCTGAGGTAACTTTGAGCCAACCTTGAAAAGCACTTTATGGATTCACTCTAAGAAATGCATGAGAAATCAGGTTGGATTCCTGAGGTCTAGATGGTAATTCCAGTCTTTGTTCTATGACTTTGACTAGGCTACAAAATCATTCTTTATCTCAATTTCACAAATAAAAACCGATGAAATTAATTTATGAGGTGAATATTCAGTAGGTTAATGCATTTATTTTTAAATTTAAATTTAAAAATTTAAATTTTATTGGTTATATTTGCAATACATAATATTTACGTTTGTTTGGGGGAATTGGTACACGTCATAAACACATATTGATCATTTTGCATGGTTTTCTGCTGAAAGGGAAAAACCAAACTTGTAAATCCTTTCCCTCAAGTAAAGCTCCAGCTTGCTTCTTGGAAGGGTCTGAGGTAAACGCCCGCTTTCCGTTGTTTAACTTTGTAAATTGTGTTGTTCAATGCAGAGCTGCCGGCGCTCAGCTGCTTTTGTTACAATCGAGGTTGGAACCTCAGCCGCCTCATTTGCCTCAGCTCGCTTGAACTTAGAAGAACCTTGATTGTTAAAGAGGATCATTATACTCGCTTCTGTTACTGGTGGAAGTCTGTGCACCGTTCTAACCAATGGAGCTAGTAGTCTGTACACTGTACTAGCCAATGAGACGTGTAAGCTTGTAACCAATGAAATGAAGCTAAAATGTAACTCCGCCCTAACTTCAAGAACATTCTGTAACTAGGGCATAAAAGGCCTTTGAGGGCTTCTGGGCCGGCCGGGTTTCAGAGAGAGGCCAGGCGCGTCAGCTCGAGTGAGAATACAGCTACACAGTCTGCCTCTCGGAGTTCGGACCTGGCGTTTCACCACTTCGCTGCAGCCCTGTCTGTCCCCTGAGTTACCTGTAAGTGGATAGCTTGGTTAAACTTGGCCTGAGATTTTCCTAGGTGACTACCGAGGACCAGTGTCCAGTGGCATAGCTACAGTTCATGCCGTGCCTGACGGCCCTTCGCTTTGCCTTCCCCCAAAGTATCTGAATATGTTAAGCTACCTAAATAGAAAATTAAAATGACGCACAGAAAAAAATGTAGGTCGTTTTTATTTCTTAAATAAAAATACAGTAATCTATGTTAAAAGTAGAAAATTAAAATGACCTGTTGAGAAAAACTAAGATAAATTTTGCATAGATTTATGCATTATATTAAATATGTTGTTTAATGTAATTATGCTGAGAAATTTTCCCAACATCTACCAGCTAGAAAAAACATGTTTATGGGAACCGGAACCAGCGTACAAGCGCTGTCTACCCTAGGCGTCTTCTCTCCGACTCGGGGTCTGAACGCAGCTGCGTCTGAGCCACGTGACTGCTTCCACGCGCGCTTTCCGGGTCAGCTGGGCTCGGAGCCTCCTGCGGAAACCGCTCCGCACAGTCGTGCAGCTAGAAATGCTGCTCGATTCAGACACACGTAGGAAACCAATTAGTTTAAAAGAACTATAGGTTATTATAATTTATTACCCTGTAATGAATTATGGTAATAGTTAACTGACATAACTAAAGGAAATACTTCTAATACTATAAGTAATACTATTTTAAAAAGAATTGTTTACAGACCTTTACACAGGTTGCAGAAATGCAGTCAGTAAAAAATGAGGTAACACTTTAAGGGCGTAATAAACGGCAAATGTAACATTTTTATTCAGATATACTGGAATCTTTGTCCTTGTTAAAATAGAGAAAATTATTGAAATACAATTTTTCATTTGGCCAATGATACCACCCAAAAATGTGCGGGGGCAGGGGCGGGAGAGAGTGCCTCTTTTACTCCCAGTGCTACTTCCAGTATCACTCAATTGCTATTTATGGATTTATTTCATTGACTGAATATTTTGGAGATATTAAAGAATACATTTTTCAAAGTGATAGTATTATTGTGGTCATGGCTTTAGAAAAGCAGAGGGAAATGATTATGAATGAAATGTTACAGTATGTGGGGTTGCCTTCAGAATACTGTAGTGGGACTGGAATTAGATAAAGGATAGAGTTCATGAGTTAGTTGCTGACACTTTTTTTTTGAAAAGCAGATCCCCATATTGTCATAAATTGAAGTACATGAGAAGAGTGAAGATTAAGAAAGAACTCTTGGGTTGAGTTGCTAGGAGGTCATGGGTAACCTTTATAAAAAGGAGTTTCATAGATAAGTGAAGAGTCAGTGTTATAAGAACATAAGCAATATTCTAAATCTTGCAGGAGTAAGAAGTTAAGAAGTTGAAAAGCAAGGGCTACTATGAGAATGTAGTTGCGAAAGGACATAGAACTGACCAACAATGGGAAAAATAATGCACTTGTTTTCTTTGTTTTGCAAATGTACAAAAATAAGTTCAATTTTAGAATTGTTTTGTTGGTAAAACTATATAATTATTACAGAAGTGAATACATAATTAGAAAAAGCAATACTTAAAGAGTACTTAATAGTTCTAAAATTGCTTATTTCTGAGCTTCCTAGGACTTGATAAGCATTGCTTGTATTAAAAAATTTTTCATTTTGAAATACCAAAGTTTTGAAAACAGTGTGTTATATGTGCAAGTACTTCATTAATCCTAATTCTGAACAGTTTGTACCTTAGCCGTTAGTACAGCATGGGAGTCATGAAATGAACATGGATGCAGTACTGTTATTTCATATTTCTCAGATTTCATCAACTATTCTACTAATGTCCTTTCTGGTCCAAGGTCTAAACCAATGTTACCTGATGGATTTAGTTATCATATCTCTTTGGGTCTCTTAATCTGAACCAGTTCCTTGTTTTTATTTTAACTTTTGGTCTTTCATTGGCTTTGACACATTTGAAGAGCACTAAACAGTTGTTTTGAACAATGTCACTGAGTTTGCAGTCTTTCTTAGTAATTCACTTAGGGTTATGCATTATTTTTTGGCAAGAATACTAGAAAAGCAATCCAGTTGTTTTCACCAAGAGGCACATAGTATCAATATTTTCTTTTACTGCTGGTGTTAACCTTAATAATTTTCTCAAAATGAGAGGCTTTCTCCAAAAGTTACTTTTTTCCCCTTGTAATTAACATGCATTTTATGGAGAGGTACTTTGGAATTCTAAAACTATCTTATCTCTCATTAAACTTTCACTCAGAGATGTTAAGCCTTTACCAATGATTCTTGTCTAAAACAAAGATTTCTGTGGTGTCTGCCAAATTGATTTTCTGTTTTCATCATTTCTTCATCCAACATTTATTAGCTGGAAATCTACTTTAAGAAGGATTTATTTATTTATTTAGTGTAAACCTTTAGATTTTTAGTTTAGCCTATGAGTTGTAATACACTATAATAATAATTTTTCTTATTGTTACTTAAATTGTCTCTGATGCGATCATTTGGAACTCTTCCTAGTTGGGTTCTTTATCCTTTTAGTGCATTTGAAGTTGTTTCTATTTGGAACAAGGACATGATACAAATATTGGCTCAGATCCTGAGAAAATACCAACCCAGAGGCTCATTCCTACTCTTCGTCTAAAGGATTGGGAAGAAGCTGACTCCACAGAAGGAAAGGTCATTCTAGAGGCTGAACACAGCAGATTTTCCCCTCCTTGTTCTAACAAGGCCATCTTATTTGCCATGAAGACTCCATCATCTCAGAGTTGTTTAGACCTCTCCTGGCCCCCTTCAGTACCTCTATGGCTTCCTAATAGCACAGGCTTCTGTGATGTGTCTGCCTATTCACTACCCAGGGTGCCTCGCTGCAGTAGGGCAAGCAGATGGAGCTCCTAACTTCTGCTTTGCTTTGCTTGTTAGTTTCTTATAATAACCTTACTTTGCACTTACATTTTGTGTTGTCCATTCCTTATTTCCATAACAAATTGCCAAATGCAACCCTGTTGTTTACATGATACTTATGTAATAATTTTAAAAAATATTAAAGTTTGCTCCATAGTGAAATTAATTATTGTAAGTACCATATAGACTAAAACATAAACGGTATAAGTTTTAGCAGTAGTTAAAATTTTGTATTAACTTAAACAGTATTCCTATATTTTTGAGAACTAAAAATGAACTACTCAAAGATCATATTATGAGAAGGCAAAAAATGGATGAAAGTGAGAATAAGTAATGAATGAAAGTGCAATAGATTAATTGCACTGAGTAAGAAAATCCACTTACTTCAAATTAAGCTTTTAGGCTACTTGATACTAGATTATTTTAAGTGTGGGTTATTAAGATACAAATATTAGTATCAATTTATCAGTTTTTATGACAAAAATTTGCAGATTTGTTTCTAATTTTTCATTGTTCATATAGTAAGGCTTCAATTTTTAAAAAGATTTTAAAATTTTTTATTTTTATCAGTACATATTTCCAGTACATAATGATTACATTCATCATGGGGAATTGGTGTATGTACATAACTTCTTAATTCTGTTTCTTCTTACTTTTCTCTTCCCATCCTTCCATTTTTTGTCCATTTCCCATTTGCAAAGTATTTATCTCCCTGTTCCTATTAACTATCTTTTATTTTGCTCTTCATTTATATTTTGGGTTTCTCATATAGGAGAAACTGTGTGATATGTAAGCTTGTGTGCCTGATTTATTTCATTATATAATCTCAAGGTGCATCCATTTTCCTACACATGTATCATTCTTCAGAGTAGTACTCCATTATCCACAAATACCACATTTTCTTTAGCTGTTTATTTGTTGATGGATTTAAGGGCTACTTCTGAAATTTATATATTATGAGTATTGCTGCTACAAACATGGCCATGCATAGATCACTAAAATATAATATCTAACTTTTAGGGAAGTTACTTAAAGGGGAATAGCTGGACTGAATGGAATTTCTAGTATTAATATTTTGAAGAACCATGATACTGACTTTCATAATGGTTGCACTACATTCCCGCCAACAATGTAGGGTTCCTTTTACCCACAGCTTCACCAGCATTTGTCATTATTTGATTTTTTTTTTTTTTTTTTTTTGCTTTTTGAGACAGGGTCTCGCATTGTAGTTCAGGCTGGCCCTGAGCTCACTATGGGGCCCAGGCAAGCTGCCGTGAATTCAGCAATCCTCCTGTCTCTGCCTCCCGAGTGCTGGGATTACAGGCGTGAGCCACCACGTCCGGCATTGTGGTATGCGGTGTTGATTGTTGGTGGGCGTGTCTCCACGCCCAGCATTATATGTGGTTACCAGGGATTGAACTCAGGTCCTTGCGCTTGCAAGGCAGGTGCCAGAACCACTGAGCTAACCCTCCGGCCCTTGATTTCTTAATAATAGCCTTTCTGTTGTAAAATGAAATCTCTCTCTCTCTTTTTTTTTTTTTTTTGAGACAGTGTCTCGCTTTATAGTTTAGGCTGGCTCTGAGCTTACTTTGTAGCCCAGGCTAGCCTAAACTCAGCAATCCTGTCTCTGTCTACTGAGTGCTAGGATGGCATGAGCCACCATGCCCGGCGTTGTGGTATGTATTACTGATTGCTGGTGGGTATGAATCACCATGTCCAGCATTGTTCTGTGTGGTTACCAGGATCAAACCAGGGACCTTGTGCTTGCTAGACAGGCACTAGGACCACTGAGCTAAATCTCCAGCCCTGTAAGATGAAATCTCAGGGTTTTAAAATCTGCATTTCTGTAATGGCCAGAGATGGTGAACATTTCTTCATGTATTTATTAGCAATTTTTACTTCTTGTGGGAAGTGTCTATTCATTTCAGTTGCCCAGTTTTATTTGGTTGTTTTATTTTGGGAGGTTCAATTTGTTCTTTAAATATTCTAGATATTAGTCATCTGTAAAAGGTGAAGCTGGAAGTTTTTTTCCTATTCTGTAGGTTTTCTCTTCACTCTGTTGTTTCCTTTGTTGTGCAGAAGCTTTTTAATTTGATGTAATGCCATTCATTGATTCTTGATACTGTATCTTGTGCAGCTGGAGTTCTGTTTAGAAAGTTCCTGCTTATGATTGTATTTTCAAGAGTTACCTATTTTATCTTTCAGGAGGTGGTTCCTGTTTAATTGATTAGATCTTTGATCAATTTTATTTTAGTACATGGTGAACTATGTATAGTGATCCATACGTAGACATGTTTAGAGCAGCACTACTCATAATATCTAAATTTCAGAAGTAGTCCATGTTTCCAACAACAGATGAATTGATAAAGAAATTGTGGTCTTATACACAGTGGAGTACTATTCTGCTATAACGAAGAATATGAGGGGTTTGTAGGAAAATGGATGCACCTTGAAACTATAAAGTGAAATAAATCAGACCCACAAGCTTACATATCACATAGTTTTTCCTCTATGAGAAACCCAAAGTATAAATAAAGAGCAGCCCTCTACATGGGTATAACCAATTTTTCACAGCACAATTTGTTAAAGAGGCTGTCTTTTCTCCAGGGTTAATTTTTATGTCCTTTGTCAGAGATCCAAAGGCTGAATGTTCTGAGTTTGTGCTTCTTCTATTGTGTTGCATGGATCTGTTTATGTGTCAGTACCTTCCTGTTTTTATCACTGTTGCTTTGTAATATAACTTCAAATCTAAGATTATGATATCTTTTGTTTTGCTCTTATTATCCAGGATTGCTTTTGCTATTCTGGGTCCTTTCTTTATTCCATGTGAATTTTAGGATTGTTTTCTCTTATTTTGTGAAGAATGTTTTTGGTAACTTGATTGGAATTGCATTAAATCTATATATCAGTTTTGGAAGTATGCGCCATTTTAGCATTATTGGTTTTGCCTCTCTAGGAACAGGGAATATCTTTGCATTGCCAGATGTCCTCTTTAGTCTCCTTCTGCAGGGTACTGTAGTTTTTATTGTAGAGATCTTTTATGTTCTTGGTTAGGTAAATTTGTAAGTTTTTACTTTTTCATGAATCTACTGTGAATGGTATTGTTTTCCTAATTCTTGCCCTGTAGATTCATTAATGGTATACAAAAAGGCTACTGATTTTTGTGTGTTGATTCAGCATCCTGCCACCTTGCTGAATTTGTCCATTAATTCTAAGAGTCTTTTGATGGAAAGTTTTGGATCTTCTATGTAAAGGTTCATGTCATCTGTGTATAAGGATAGTTTGACTTCATCTTTCCCTGTGTATGTCCCATTTATTTCTTCTTTCATCCAATTTCTCTGGGTAATATTTTTGAATATTGCATTATGTAAAAGTGATGTGTACATACAGTGTACCAATAAAGATTAAAAAAAGTTGTGATAGTGGACAGCCTGTCTTGATCCTCATTTTAGAAGAAAATTTGTCAGTTTTCTACATTTAAGAAGATGTCTGTAGGTTTGTCATAAATGGTTTACATCTGATTGTAATAAACTACTCTCTCCAGAATTTTTATTATAAATGTATGCTGGATTTTGTCAAAGACATTTTCTGTATTGAAATGATCCTGTGATTTTTATTTATTTATTTATTTATTTATTTATTTATTTATTTATTTATTTATTTATTTATTTATTTATTTATTTGAGACAGAGTCTTGCTTTGTAGTTCAGGCTGGCTCACAGCTCTCTATGTAGCCCAGGCAAGCCTGGCACTCAGCAATCTTCCTGCCTCTGCCTCCTGAGTGCTGGGATTACAGGCGTAAGCCACCACGCCCTGCACTGTGGTATGTGGTATTGATTGCTGGTGGGTGTGAGTCTCCATGCCCAGCATTGTGTGTGGTTACTGGGATTGAACTCAGGACCTTGCGCTTGCGAGGCAGGCACTGGAACCACTGAGCTAAATCTCCGGCCCAATCCTGTGATTTTTATTGCTTCTGTCTATGTAAGGTATTACCTTTACTGACTTGCAGATTTCCAAGATATTAATTACCAATAATGTTTTGGATTTGGATGTTGTTACTTGTGATTTTGAGTTTTTCATTTCTAATTGAATTGATAAGGGTCTTGTCTTTTTCTTTGAGACAGTCTCCCTTTGTAGTTCAGGTTGGCCCTGAGCTCAGTATGTAGCCCAGGCAAGCCTCAAACCCAGCAGTCCTCCTGCCTCTGCCTCCTGAGTGCTTGAATTACAGGTGTGAGCCACCACACCTGGCGGTTTTGTCTTTTTTATGGAAAGAATGACATAGTTTGTCTATGTTTAGTCTTGAAGAACCATCTTGTTGATTCATTGTAGTTCTTAAGTCTCAAATTCATTAATTTTATCTCTAATATCTATAAATTCTTTCATTGTAATAGTTTTGGAGTTGTATTGTTCTTGTTTTTTCTTGACTTCAAAGTACATCATTAGATTGTTTATTTGGACTTGCTCTGTTTTTCTCATGTGAGTATTCAACCTTAAACTTCCTTCTTAAGACACTTTTCACTATGTCCCATAAGTTCTGGTATGTTGTACTGGATTTATCCTTCTATTTTAGGAACTATATAATTTCTTCTTGATTCTTCTGTGATCCCCTGATTATTTGAGATTGTGTTAATTTCTATGTGTTTACATAAAATTTATTTGGTTTCTTTTGTCACTGATTTCTAGTTTTCTAGCACTGTGGCCTGATATTTTGTGTACAGTATTGATCCTTTTTTTTATTTAGAACTGGTTTATAAGCCAGTGTGAGATCTATTTTTTTTTTTTTGAGGCAGGGTCTCGCTTTGTAGTTCAGGCTGGCACTGAGCTCACTATGTAGTCCAGGCAAGCCTCGAACTCAGCAATCCTCCTGTCTGCCTCCCAAGTGCTGGGATTACAGGCGTGAACCACCACACCCGGCACTGTGTGAGATCTATTTTGGAGAAAGTTCCGTGTGTTACTAAGAAGAATGCATTCTGTTTTTGTTGGGTGGAACACTGCAATATCTATTAAATCTACTTGTTTAAAGGTGTGCTTCAACTCTGACATTTCTTTCGTGACTTTTTTGTTTAACCTAGTTCTATTTGTGATAGTGGGATATTGAAGTCCTCCACTATAATTGTGCTAATATTTATCTGATGTTGTATTATGTCCAGTTGTATATGTTGGGTGCATTAGTGTTCATTGCATATATTTTTATGATTGTTATTTTATGTTAAATTGATTATTTTCTTGATCAATGTGTGGTGACCTTCTTTACTTCTTCTGATGTGTTTTGCTTTAAAGTCCACTTTATGTGAAAATAGCTACACCTGCTTGTTTGTGGGCTCCTGTTGTAGGAAATGTTTTCATCTTTTAATTTTTAGTCTATGCATTTCTTTCAATTAAATATGTTTCTTGTATACAGCATAGTTTGGTTTGTTTTTTTAATATACAACCTACCAATCTGGGTCTTTTAATTAGAAAATTGAGACCACTCACATTGAGAATTATTACTGAGGGCATTGGTATATTTCTGTTATTGTATTATTTTCCTTTTGCTGATTCCTTTTCCTCCTTCTGCTTAACTAATTGATCACCTATGTGGTACATTTATTCATTAGACTTCTTGGCACTGTTGATGTCCTTGTTTGTTTTGAGGATATCCTTGAGAGGTTTTTGGAGTGTTGGTTTGATGCTCATGGTTTTCTTAAAGTGCTCTTTGTTATGGAAAGATCTTATTTCTCTATCAAAATTTTTTTTTGAGATAGGGTTTTGCTTTGTAGTTCAGGCTGGCCCTGAGCTCACTATGTAGCCCAAGCAAGCCTCAAACTCAGCAATCCTCCTGTCTCTGCCTCCTGAGTGCTGGGATTACAGGCGTGAGCCACTATGCCTGGCACTGTGGTATGTGGTATTGATTGCTGGTGGGCGTGAGTCACCATGCCTGGTATTGTTGTATGTGGTTATTGGGGATTGAACTAGGGACCTTGTGCTTGCTAGGCAGTTGCTGGAACCACTGAGCTAAATCTCTGGCCCTCAGCTAACTTTTTTTAGTGTCTACATAAGCTTGTTGACCACTTCTGTATTAAGTCTATCATCTGTTTAAGTATATCGTCTTTGCTCACCAAGCACCTTATTGATCTTTTTTTCTTTCTTCTTTTATCACTTCTTATAATTCTGCTCTTTGGCTTTTTCCCCCCTCTATTAATGCCTTGTGTGTCAGTTTTGGGAGAGTTGAGAACTTGTGGAGATATTTTGTTGCCTTATTTTCTCATGCTTTTATTGGGTTGTGTATATGTGTGTGTGTGTGTGTGTGTGTGCGCGCATGTGTGTGTGTGTGTTTGTGTATGTGCTGAGGGTTGTGGGTTGATTATAGTGGAAAGACTTTGTTGTTACTATGGTGATCTAAATGAAATAATGAAGAAAAGGTGAAAAGAGGAAAAGCAAAGGAACATAAAGAAAAAGCGTAAAAAAAAAACACGAAAAAGAAACCCTAAAACCAATGAAGATAAAGAGAAATGAGTTCCAAATAATCTTCTGTTTTTCAAAGAGTGGTTTCTTTAGAGGATCTGCAGCTTTGGGGTGGATAGTGAATCACATGTCCACACTCACATTTTTGTGTGTGAGTGCTGACTCCTGCAACTTTTCCTGCCAGGCACTATTGCTCAATGATGTCTGTTCTGTGCGTTTTAACTCCAGCCACTCCCAGCTGCTATACCCACTGTGTGTCACAGGTTTTGATGCCTAGCTTTTCAGGATTTGTGAGGTGCTTACCCCCCACCCTGATCTAGAGGCCTCTCTGTACATATATGCAAGCCTGAGGCAGTCATGAAGCCAAGGGATATCCCTGATCATGTTGGTGGAGAGGAAAGGAAATAGACCACTTAGTTTTTTTTGTTGTTGTTTTTTGTTTTTTTGAGACAGGGTCTCGCTTTGTAGTTCAGGCTGGCCCTGAGCTCGCTATGTAGCCCAGGCAAGCCTCGAACTCAGCAATCCTCCTGCCTCTGCCTCCCGAGTGCTGGGATTACAGGCGTGAGCCATCACGCCTGGCGACCACTTAGTTTTTTACTTTGGATGTGGGCAGTGGAGAGGCATGGGGATGGTTCACGCATTCTGCTTGACTTAACGCCAGAACTTTTAGACTCAAATCTCTGTGAAAGACACATGCTGTGAGCCTGGCCTTCCAGCATGTTGGCAGTACCCCTGTGTCATTCCTTACCTGAGTTTCAATTTTTCAGTGGTCCAAATCTGGTCCATGCCCTTTTCATTACTATTTCATTTGTGTACTTCCTACCTGGTCACTGATAATGTGACCCCAGAAACTCTGAAGTATAATTGTTTTGCATCTCAATCTTAAACAACTTCTTCAAATATCTCCTGATTTAACATGGTCAAAATATAGGGAGCACTGTACTGGACTCCCCAGCTCTAGCCTGAAATGCTGGAGTTGTTTTCAGGGTAAATCCCCACACGTATTTTGGAGTTTATAATAATTTTGTTTTTCTTAGGGCTAATGTTGCTAGCCTGGTTCATTATTTCTCCTGAGGGGCCAACTCCCTCTGGTCTTACCTTTTAGTTAATGGAGACAGGCTCCCCCTTCCTGTGAGCTGGAATTAGTCTTCTAGATTGTTTCATTCTTTTCTTTACATTGTGATTAGTTTCTCTAGCTTCTCTATAGTTTGTGGTTTTCCTGTCAGCTCCTTCCTGTTTCCCAGAGATCTCCTTTCTTCATCAAGTTGTTTTCTAGATGTCTCAATTCCAGTTCTGGAGAGACCATTTGGTTGACGGTCTTTACTCTGCCATTTTTAAAGAATCCAGAAGCAGCTGGTGTGGTGGCTCATGCTTGTAACTCCAGCACTCGGGAGGCAGAGGCAGGAGGATTGCTGAGTTCGAGGCTTGCCTGGGCTATGTAGTAAGCTCAGGGCCAGCCTGAACTACAAAGGGAGACCCTTTTTCAACAAAACAAAACAAAAAACAAGAATCAAGAAGCAAAGCTTAAGATAACAGTTTTTGTATAAGAATACTTATATATATTAGTTTAAATTAAATCTCAAAAAGCCCCCATATTTTGTAAAGTTTTGCCCTAATTATTCAAGTGACTTGTAGACCCAGATAAAAATATTTTATTGTTGAGGCATTCTTTGCTGAGGATGATGATTAATATGGGCATTTAAATGGGATCAGGGATCTTGCAAGGTGAACGGCAGAGACATATCCTAAAAGGAATCTTTTTTTTCAGTACTGGAAATTGAAACTAGTGCCTTTACAATGAGCTATATCCTTAGCCCATTTTTTTCTATTTTGAGACCATATCTCATTGAGTCACTAAATTATCCAGGCTAGGGTCAAATTTGCAATTCTGCTTCAGCTTCACAGAGTGCTGGAATGACAGACCTGTACCACTATGACTGGCAGACTTTTTAAGAATGAAAATTTAGCATCTATTAAAGGACAGTCATGCTTGGTTCTGAACTGATGCTGAAAAGTAAAGAATGCAGAATCTCAATATTTAAATAAAGTCTGTAATATAGGCAATGGGTTGGTCTGGTGGTCAGGAGTTAAGACTCAGAAATCAGATGGACCTGGGTGTAGTCCCTTCAACACTACTCATGAGCTGTGTGATATGTTCCTGGGCTTTCTAGAGATTTATATAAAGTGGCTATGTTTATATGCCAGATTGAATAAGTTCATAAGTAGCCTAAGACAATGAATAGACTGTAATAGACTCTATTAATAAAGTGTGAGCTATTAGCATTATCTCAGACCAAACAATTGGGCAGTGACTTAAACATTTAGTATTAGTCTGAGACTATAAGAACGAAAGTGTTGCCAATGAAAATGATCAATAGTTTTGTGGTTTTACAGAAAAATGCAACCAGCTCCACTTATATACATAAATGAATTTGAAATTTTTAAAAGCTCCCTGCCTGGGGCATTCTCATGGATCCTGCCCCTCATAGATCATAATTAACACTGTTATAACTACTGAGCTGAAACTGTAGATTCATTAGAGCCTGAAAAGCTGACATTTAACGCATGAGTTTGGAGTTGATCAGAGAGTGGAAAAATGTATTGAGGAAGAGCAGAACTGTTGAGAAAAAGGTGTTAAATTTTCTTACACAAAGTTTGATCACTTCAAGAGAATGCATGTTGATTTAAAATGCCTGGTGGTATCAACTTCTTAAAAAGGCTTTTGAAGACTTTAAACTGTAACTTTTAAACCCATGAAGGCAAAAAAGATGTGTTTGGGGACTGTGTGAACAGTGCTGTCCTGGAAGTAGGGTCATAACTCATCTGATACTTCCCTCTGACTGGGAAGAAGCAGTGTATCTCTGAGTATACTCAGAGGAGGTACTTTCATGCCAGAGGGTCTGGATCAGTAACCAAAAAAGTATTTAGAGCTAAAAAAAAAAAAAAGAAAATCCCAATGGAAAATCTATGATTGAAATAATTTTCTCCAGTTATCTAACCATTTACCATTTGTGCTCAGAACAAAACAAAGCTCTTGTCAGAGCAGTAGTTGCTAACTTTTCATTAAAAACATTTCTATCTCTGCTGTAACAGTGATGATAGCTGTCTTTGTGGCATAAACTGTTTTTGTGTTATTGTAGGGGACTGGCTATGCTACAGCTTGTTTTTGTGTATTTTTTTTTTTTTTTGCATTTTTCCCTGAGTTGCCTCAAGACATTCAAGGGACACTTCTTTGGCAGTGTTCACCTGCTGTTGTGATTTGTGAAGGTATCTGAAGCATGGGACAGGTGTGGCCGGTGCTGCCACTTCCTACTCTTCTCCCTACTACTGATCAGACTGGCAGGCCAGTGAAGAGGAAATGCTTCCTGAGAAAATGCCAGCTGCGCTCAATGGTTTGCTCTAGCATGGAAGACATGGCCAGTCCTTAGGGTATTTTAGTTCAATTCACCTGCCTAATATTTAGTAAAATCTTCAGGGCTTATTATCAGAAAAAAATGAGGAAGAGAGAAGATCGACACAACAAAGAGAAAGTGCCAGAAATACAAAAGCAATATTCTCTGACCTCTGCCTCAAACTCTGGAAATTTCCTGGGCAGGATTTTCAGTGAACTGTACCAATTCTTACTACCCACTGTATTTTCTCTCTCCCAGATCTTTCTTTTCTGAAGATATTGAAGAGAATAGAATAAAATGAAAAGGGAACAGAAACTTTCTCATATTTAGAAAAAGGAAAAGCTAACTTTTAAATTTTAATTAATTAATTATTTATTTAATTATTTATTTATTTAGAGACAGGGTCTTGCTTTGTAGTTCAGGCTGGCCCTGGGCTCACTATGTAGCCCAGGCAAGCCTTGAACTCAGCAATCCTCCTGTTTCTGCCTCCCGAGTGCTGGGATTACAGGCGTGAGCCACCACGCCCAGGGTAACTTTTAAATTTGTAGGTCTAGCCTACCAAATATACCTGTGTATGGGGCCAAGCATCATTATCTTACAGGAGAGACAAGTACAGAGGAAATGATTAATTTCCACTAGTTAAGTAGTTTTTTAAAAATGAATTTTTCATTGGTACATTTTATATACACATCACGATCACATTCAACATTGGGAATTTGTACCAGTATAAACATGAGTTAATTCTCATTTTTAACTATTCCCCTACCCACCCTACCACTCCCAACCCTTATATACTTATGCTTTCTTCCATTTGTAACATTATATGTTTTCTGAGAATTTGAATTGGAGTTCAGTTTTTTTTTCTTTTGAGACAGGGTCTTGCTTTGTAGTTCAGGTTGGCCCTGAGCTCACTATGGAGCTCAGGCAAGCCTCGAACTCAGCAATCCTCCTGCCTCTGCCTCCCGAGTGTTGGGATTACAGGCGTGAGCCACCACGCCCGGCAAGTTCAGTTTTATTTTAAGAAAAACGTTAGAGTTCCAAAATGTTAAGAGACTGAAGGGTTCAGAACACAGTGTTTGTATATTAGACATTAGGTTGGAAATGCAGCGTGAACTAACAGCTAATTATTCTACAGGAAGATTGAGAAGTAGATGATGATACGGGTGTAGAAGAGGGCTCCATCCTTAGTTTTTGTTATGGATTAATAGTACTAACAGCTAACCCAGGTAAGGTTTCTGTGTGTCAAGCATTATTTAATTACTGACATACTTTAATCCCCTTGTTTTTTTCAACAGCCTCATGAGATGGATCTCATTTTGCAAATGAAGAAACTAAGACATAGAGGAGTCAAATGATGGCTCAGAATCACATGGTAAGTGGCAATGCCAGTGTTTTCACTCCGGTAGACTGACTCTAGAGTCCTGTTTAGCAGTGACCAAGCCCTGGGTGAGAGTGACAGAAATTTCAGAATGCTTTCAAGATCAGAGAAGACATGTGTTTTGCTTTGTGGTTTTGTAGTCTAAGTCTAGAACATTCCCTAAAAGTCTCATATGTTCAGAGGTGGTGCTTTTAGAAAGCGTTTGGATCACGGGGAAATTATACTTACCAGTGGACTAACCCACTAATGAGTTCATACCTGAACATGCTGTTAAGAACTGGGACCTTGTTGGAGAT